>JAQFYC010004974.1:0-15559 GCA_034694165.1 Tomocerus mixtus | reverse complement strand
ATACAGACATAATTATTGTAAAGCAAGGCAAATATTCGGTCTCAGTTTCAAAACGGTAGTAATAAAGCGTTTCCAAGAGTCTGGTTAGCGAATATCAAAGCGTTCTCGTTACATATCAAAAAAAACTTCCCTAAATACCGACATACCGAACGATCTAAAAGTGAAACTAGAGAAAGCATGGGATGTTGAAATATCCGACATTTCGAGTAAAAATTAGTGCATAATATAGTATGATATGTATCTTCAAACAGTAATGCCCATTTATTCCTTTATCAGAAACATCTTTTGGAAGACCATTTTACCCCAAGCCAAAAATTCTCCAGGCACGTGGAATTTTAATTACATAAGGTACATACATGCAAAGCCTCATGGGCCTGGTGGTACTATGTGCCTGCAACATGTATAGGTACCTTTATAAAGTCTGGGGAAATATATATTACTGCAATTCGTAATGTATACTTCTTGAAACGACAGATTGTAAACGACATGGACACGGTGTGCGTGGAAGAAACTCTTTAATATGAAACCATCTTTTCCATAGAGATATTCTAGTCTATCTACTAGTCCCAGTCTGCCTACATGATTTGGTTTGGTTTAGTGTACTTTGTACATAGGACGAATATTATTGCAACAAGAAATGACTGAGTTTTTCTGGTGAGTGAACCAGCCAAACCAAGCCAAATACAACACAACCAGGCAGGATGTGGATATGCGAATAGAGAATCTGCAAAAAGTGTGTATTTGATTTGATCTTGTATTGCGTGTGATGAGGAGGAAGGATGGGATCGGAAAGCCAATATGGAAAACTTGAATAAAAAACTTGGTTACGTCTGTCACAGTAAAATTGATAGATGGCCATGGTACAATGTATTTCCATTCAGCTACTTCCTCTGCATATCCTCTTCTTTACAATATCCAGCAAAACAACATTGGACATGAGTTGAAAGCAAAATAACCCACGACTTACGCCAAACTTAACCAATGTCGGCAATGGAGATATCTGATTTTCAAATCATATGACATGTCAGTAAGTGAAGAGAAAAAAGAAACGCATACTACCCAATAATGATAAAGATCCTCGTACTTCCTTCCAATATACTAATCTAATACCGAAATGTATTTTTGTTTATGAAAAATAAAGCATGTAAAATTATAACATGGTTGAGGGAAATGCATTTTCTAACAAATACAATTCATAGCATGTATTTTTGTATTAAAATGGGAAACAAACGGTAGCTTATAAAAATTATATCTTTAGCAAAATTACTAAATGAGGGTTTCTATTTAGATTAAATGTTCATCAAATCATCAAAAACAAAAACCCAAAAATAGTAAATACTTTTAGCCTAAAATGAAATCAGTTGTATGGGTTGTACTATTTAGGTCCTTGATCAGCATATAACATTAACATCATTACTGCTCTATAAATATGAAATCATGTAGAAAAATGCAGATACTTTTAAATAGAGAATATATATCTAACGCTACTACCGATACTATGTAGTAATACAGCATACTATGAATTGTTAAGCCAATTTTGAATCACCTTTGGATGTAATGTACACATATAAGGAGAAAAAGTGGTAAAAGGAAAGTGAAACAATTTGTAATACATGAAATACATTCATCATCTCAAGAACTTTCCTTGTACCTGTTTACCATAGCATAGTTTCAGTATTTTACAGGTTACTTTGCTTTTTAGACAGCTTGTATGTATGTAATTTGTGTCTAAGTTCTACCTTCTGTCTGCGGATCCCGAGTCTGCGTGTATGTGAAATACTGTATGTATTTCTACAGATAGTAGCACGAGGGAATCTTATTTCTCACTAGTAAGGTATGTTTTGGTTTGGGTCTGTCTTTTCGGTGGATGTTGGAGCTGGAGAAACGGAAGGATTGCGATGCCGACTGCCTACCACACCAGGGCCAGACCAAAACCTAACCAGCTTCTCCATTCTCTTCATCCAACATTGCATCGGCTACTATTAAAGAAATGAAGAGTGAGGAAAAGAGCATTGCCTCTGTGTCAGAGCAAGAGTAAAGTCTAAACTAGGGCTAAAGGAACTACATACCTAAGTTGGACTTGGATTTAGATTCAATGTCCACGACAGGAGAAAGTCGTGCGTTACTCATACTTACTTAAGGTTCTTTGGTTTAGCTTTAACTTTTCGGGTTACTCAAAAAACTGTCACTATGTGGTTTCCAAAACTATAAGTAACAGTAACAGTAAGTAAAATAAAAGTCGATACTGATCCAAATACTAAATGCGACATTGACTCACTCTCGACAGTGACAGAAAACCTTTTACGGCTAAAAAGACAAGTCACATACACGATACACGCATCAAAGTACCGAAGAATAAAACGGGTTCATGTGACGAATACCATACCACGCATTCAAACCTATCGTACCAAAACCAAAACCAGAGCATTGCAAAACTACAAGGCAAAATAAATCGGTGGACATTCTTAAAAAGTTATTTTCGTGAAGCTTTCAACTATGTAACTTCTATCCAACGGAAGCATTACTTCAGTTTCCAGTACACGCTTCTTCTCGCCCAGAGAGATATTCTTCAAAAATCTTGTAGCCTACGAATACGAATTAGCCGAACATTTCCATAGAAAAAGGTTTTGCTCAGAATGTTAGTATTTATGAAGAGAAAATGAACAAACGTTGAAAAATCACGATTTAATTGTGCCAGAAACACACAAGAGAACAACTAATCTACTTGTTCGGGATATTGTGGGCAGAAAGTGAGCTAAATGGTTATACGATCTTACAGTGTCTAATAAATCCTGATTCTTTCCACGTTCCCCCGTGCTAATTAAGATAAGAAGGCTTCTACAACATCTTCCTCGGATTTGTACAGTGTGCTTCTGTATGGTGTGTTTCAGTACTATTACATGCATTACCTTACACATCTGACAAGACAAGTAGGTAACTAGTTACTTCCCAGATACGCACTCATCTTAACAGCTGCTCTAGTTTCTACTTTCTACATTAAGTTTGTCTGTTTGACAGTTTCATTAAGTATGAACATTATATAGGTAATCTTGTACTTCGTGCATTTACCATTTGCTTTGCTATACGGAGGAATTATATGAAAGAATGAAAGTTAGTAAAAATACAGAGAGAAGAAGGTAAGCCATTCTTTCTTAAGGGTTGGGTTAGTTAATTAGACTGAATTCAAGTACCTGAAGTGTTATAATGTGATGGTGATGACCACATGAGTTCAATTCACGATTCAGGTTTCGGGAAACTTGGTCCGAGTCCAAGAAAATGAAAAATGTTAACAAATTAAAACTTTCAACAACAACTGTTTTCAAGGATGAAAAACAATCATGAAGAATATCAATGAGTTTCGTTGTCCTGTCTGTTATTCTAAACTAGCAACAAATCTCATCACATTGCATCATGCACGGCTCTTCTCTTCTTTCTCTTCCCTTCAACTATACTAAACTTAGGTAATACAGATAATATACTAGAATACCAATACCAGAACCAGACCGGTGTTTGTGCTACTTATCTATATCAAAATTCTAGTTGTACATACATACTTACATAGGTACATGACATGTATAATGTACGATAGTACTTATTGTAAGCAGAAGAAGATAAGTTGGCTATTTTAAGTTTAAGTTACTGTTACTGCTACATAGTAAGTAGTAGTAGTCCTGGTTTGGTTTGGTTTGGTTTTCTTTCCTCTGGCTCTCGATCTCAATGGAATTTCTCCATTGACTTCGCTTTTTCCCAGCAATACACTACCTCACTCCACTTAGGTACTCCACTATGGGGAATTTAATATGAATGAGAAGAAAAATGAGACAAAGCCAAGAAAAGAAAAAGAAGTTGAGTTAACAAACGGAAGCTCCCTGTGGAGGTGAGTCTTCTAAAGATTATCTCTTACCTTTCGCTTACATTACAACGAATTTGTCTGTCCTGGCCCTGGATTCCCCGACCCCGAATCCTCTTCTTACTTACTTTCTGTTCTAAGAAGTGAAAGAAAAGGAAAAAAGCAAAGTGGTCCGGACGCATCTTAAGTAAGTTCCATCTACATTTATTCAGCAAAAAAACTTGTACAACAAAGTACTAAACTACTACCTGCCTCTACTATTCTACTGCCTACACACTTGTATGCTACGACTTACAAGGGCCTACTTTTACATATACTTACTACTTACTTAAGGAAAAGTGTGAAAATATTATATTATACCAAACCATACCAAAGGAAACCAAGTAACATAAGTTCATATAACTACAACACGTGTCAAGGAAAATGTGTGAGAGTGTTCGCTAAATTTAACATGGCTGGGAAAAGAGCTGTTGCTGCTTATCTCATGTTAATTGCCTCCTTTGTCAGCACTTTCGTCATTGAAGGTACACTTTCTTTTATCTTTTAGGAACCTTCTTTTATATACTTTTAATTAAACATTTTCGCAGCTATAAAGTGTTTAGGTAAGTATAGTTACTATTAGTAGTAGCTATAGGATTTTATGTAACACTGTCATCATCTTTGACAAAATAGATTTCTAATGAAGTTACCAAAGCGTGTAGTTGCGTCATTAGTTATAGCGTGTGAGGAAAGTAAAAGATGCTGATATGTTCCATAAATATCAATACATAATTATAAGAAGCTAGACAGACTTACACAAGCTAGACGAATTTCCAATTAATACAAGGTGAAGTTGCATTTCTGAGAAAAATGTATTACCTACTCCTTTCCAACCTTGCATTTTTGTATTGTATTTCAACTTACTTTTCTCGATTGTTGTGATTGTCATGTTTTAGATTTTGTTAGGTTGAAGAACACCATGACCTGTAATATTACCATAAATTATTTTAAGACAGATAACAAAGTTTTGAGAATGACATCTTATTATCGCTAAATTGCGAAATTTCCCCGTTCCGATTTTAATTGTTGTAAAGACATATTTGTCTCATATTTATTCGGATTTGTACATATGTAATGTACATACATAAGCACTTACATTCTTACAAATACATACTCATATGTAAACTAAATTGTAACTTCAAAATCAACCTACACTTCCTTCCTAATGTGCTTAAGTATTGGATGGTAACATAAAATAAACCGTTGCAACGGGTGAACCAATGTATCGCTAGGTACCCTCAATAGTTGCCTGTAATAGGCGCGCCTAATAGTTGCATGTAATAGATGCGCCCAATAATTGCACGTATTAGGTGCACCCAATAGTTACATGCAATAGGAACTGCGCGTAATAGATGCCACCAATAATAGTTGCACGTAGTAGGTGCTCCTAATAGTTGCATGTAATAGATGAGACCAATCTTTGCATGTAATAGGTGTGCCAAATAATTGTACATAATAGGTGCGCCTAAACTCTTCTCTATGTATTACATTAGGTAGTTTAGGTTCATAAAGAAGTAACTATTGGTCCCAAAATGAATCGCGTAGGGAAGTACATTGACCAGTGGACCGTTTTGGCCCCAAAACATTTGCAAGGTGACTTTTAACCTCCTCTGTCGATTTTAAACAGAATTCAAAAACGTTGATTCGTTAAAAAGCTAGAGCGCGATCGGACGGACGGACGGACTTGCTCTTCTAATAATGTATCGGCGAGGGATACATAATAAAAATGCGAGGATTAATGATTTCATGAATTGCAACCATAACATTACCCAGGTGTTCAATTTTAATTGACATTTCATCTCTAGAATTCTGTAAATTGCCAATTACGTAGGATTAAAATAAAAACTTAGGTACCTAAGAAGATTATCCATGCGTATTCGTACTTCACATAAGCAGCTAAATAGTTATAATTAATATAAAGAGGTAGACAACTAACGGGCCCGCCTTGTAAATATTTAATGAGGAAAAGTTTTCTTGACGGATCATGCATCTATATTTTGCTATTGCAAAAAAATTAAGTGAAGGCTGATGTGATTTTCTGTCAACATTTATTAAAAAAGCTACCCACCAGGAGACGAGAAAAAGATTGCATGTAATACACATTATAATAGTTTGTTGTTGCAAGTTTATTTTTACAGTGTCATTAATTGTCAGAGTGAACTACTGTATGTAATAAGTGAACAGGCTTTAGATAGCGTTGCGATTAGAAAAAAAGAGAGTTTAACATATGTACTAGTTAATTTGATATATATTTTCAAAGATATGTAGGCAGATAATGGCAGGAAAGTTTCCTCGGAATTCTACGAACAACATGTAAAGCGTACTGTAAGCTGTAGGAAAAGGAAAATAGTTATGAAAAATTAAAATGGGAGAGGATGGGTTAGATCTTTGTATTTGCGCACATACAGTAATTAGAAGGTAGGTACTACGTATGTACTCGTAGTTAAGTGATGAAGGTTCACTTGGTAAGATAAAAGGAGTTTTGTAGGAAAATTCTTTTAATTTTCAATTCATATGAGCAAAGGAGTATATTAAAGCTGTTTCTCTTTGAAACAGTATATCAAATACTAGAAGTTCATTATGGCTTATATTATGTAGAGTAAGGCATCTTGTATGTAGACTTGTGCTTATTAATGCACAGTAAACATTGTACGTGTATTAATAAGGCGGTAGGATAGATGCATTAGTTCTTTGGCGTTTTCTGTATATAGTGTATGTAGAAGTATGCATAGTAGTAAGTAGTGTGCATTGTAATACAAGTGGAAGTAATTAAGACTGTGACATTCATTAACAAGGATGTTGTTTCATTTTCATTTTGTCGGCTGCTATTAAAACCATTAGAGCTGAACTTATTGGACTTTTATGCTTGTCTTAGTCTCACAATCACCTAACATCCATTATATTATGAGCATGACTACGGTTTCATGTGATTCTTGTTTACTGTAAGGAAAGTACTTACCTAACGTTAGCTACAGATAAATGTAGTATGTGCATTACTTATGAATAAGAGTTCGTTATGCATATTATACTAACCTAAGGAGAAATTGCTCTAAATATTTGCTGAATAGATACAAGAAGCACATTATGCATAATATGCAGCATATACTATAAAAGTAAAGGCCTGTTCTTTCCGATTGCAGATTTAGCTATGCATTTAAATATGTTACTGGTACCTATTTAGTACATTGTAGTTATTATTATTATACTGTGTATGGCAGTGAATGTTGAATGTTTTGCGTGCGTTGGAATGTTCTTTGCTTATTATAAAGTATATCGTTAGTGAACTTGTAGTTGGTAATGTGGACTATATTACACTGCACCATACAATTTACATTATTAGATTAGTTTGAGAGAAGTGGAATGTAAATGCTAAAGAAGGGACCTTTAAGATTCATGAATGCTTCTTTATGCGGAAGTCCCTACTATTTAGTATTTGTATTTACATTGCTTGCGTTGTTGGAAACTAATACATAGTGGCTCGGTCTCTTCACAAAGAAACTTCTCAGTTTATTCGTTGATGAGATAAACTCAGTTTTAATACATAATTGCATGTGAAACAAGGTTGATGTTCTTTAGAACATTCAGGTTGTGTAATCCATGCTATGTAGAACATAGGGATAGGTAAGTAATTACGATGTCTTCAATGACATTCTCACTACAGTACAGTAGGGAAAAGATCTAAGGTAAGGTTCTCCAAATATTTACGAAGGCATGACTTCAGTTATGAAGTTATGAATAGCTAAATGGCTTTACTACTGTTATGTAGGTATGGTCTATGCTTGCAATGTATAAAACATGGCAATTATTGCAATATGTAGCAGTCAAGTGAACTGAAAGAGGAAAGAAGGAAATGAGTTAATGGCAAAGGCGTCTGGAGTCTAAATAGTGCATGTATATGTCCGTTAGACTGGAAAATGTAAGGAAACGGAAAGAAATTCTAGTTCTGTAGTAAGCTGCAAGAAAATTTACAGATATGTAGTGCAATGTTGGATGTAAAGATATTATAAATTGTGCCTATAGTTTGTAGTAGTCTGTAGTTAGTGTGTTTATAATTGAGATGCGGTTTGGCTTATTATGGAAAATGGAAAGAGGAGCAATTGGCAATTGCATTGTCTCTGTCTCTTTGTGGTAACATATAATAGGTAGTTAGAGCTGGAGCAGGAGAAACGGATAGAAGAAAATTGGGAAGGGCAAGAAAGTCTCTATAAATCACGAAGCAATTCATAAATATAATCCTGGCGTGTTTAAAGCGAGTTTAGTTGAGTGGAGTTGAGGGGGATGTGATGTGTTCCCCATTTGTCATGGATCTGCGACTATGACTATGCAAATCCTCGAATTAAGAGTGACGGCAACGATTCATCATCCTGAAAAATCCGCTATGGAAAGAAACTAGTGAATGGCTCTTGCCAGAGTTGGCTTTGGCTAGAGTTGACTTGACTTGGTTGCTTCTTTGAGAAAATGTTACAAGAACATGTAAGTATGTATGTATGTACAAATACCGAGTGGGACATGGAAAGAAAGGTAGAAAGACGTAGCGTTACTTCAGTTCAGGAATAGTTACCATTAGATTGTTACATAATATGTGTGTGTGTATGTACATATTATGTCCTAGGCACACAAGACCACTATAAATTTTCTACTTTTATATACTTTTCTATTTTCTATGTATGCTGATAAAA
Organism: Tomocerus mixtus; assembly: GCA_034694165.1. NCBI lineage: Eukaryota > Metazoa > Arthropoda > Collembola > Entomobryomorpha > Tomoceridae > Tomocerus > Tomocerus mixtus. The sequence continues at coordinate 6,991 of JAQFYC010004974.1, read as the reverse complement.
AGTCGGAAGAAAACTTGTTTGGTTGTCTTGTTTACTGTACATTTTAGTACTTTTTAGTTTGCAAATTAGATATTGGTTTTGATTTTACTTAGCTGTACCTGGAAAGTCTGATTATAATACGCTAAAATATTTGAGACATCTTTACAGAATTTTAAAGTTTGCCATAATGGAAAACAGGATTCTTTAAACACGGTTACGCATGGTTTATAATCCAAGAAAGTGATGTTATCTAGGAACGATAACTTCACTCATTTATACTTTAACGATTGTAGAATAAAAAGTCAAGTTTTTCACTTTTCGACTTATTGAAATATTTCAATAATGAGAAAAGTGAAGATGTTCACTTTAACGTAAAAATAACTTCCTGAATCTTGAAACTATAAATCCAAAAAGTGAAAATTTTCACTATAACTTCCTCTTCACTTCATTATTTTTGGAGTATAAACTAAGCGTTAAAGTTTATATAGTAGATATGTACTGTTATATGCACTGGAGTATTGGGGTTTGCGAGGTGTATGGCACAATGCACCTATGACGTTGTGGTGAATTGGGTAGTAGTTGTTACTTATGTGGATGTTGAAAGTGAAGATGACGACGTACAAAGTAGGAAAGAAAAGTTTTTCCGTACACATACGCATACTGAGGATGGAATCATGGAACAGTAAAGTAACGTAATAGTGCTGCGATGTGATGATCAAGTTGAAACCGTACCACGTCTCTGTCTCTATCTAACCCTAACCAGAGTATGACATGACACTAGTATGCATATTATTTCATGTTTCACTCTATATGCGGTATGTAGTCCGGAAAAACATGTTCAGAGTACCGAGAGCTCTTTTATGCTTCGACAAGAGTTGGTTTGTTTAGGTTCTGCATCTTGGTTACCAGTTACCACTCGTCCTACCTAGATATTTAAGTAGGTAAACTAAAAGTTATATGACATGCCATGTCAGTTTACATATATGTAGCGATAATATTAGTGTTAAACTAAAGTATAGCTTATATAGTTTAGATAACACTAGTAATACTAACATAGTATCTCTACGTATGTGAAAGGATAATGTAGAAGAATATTTGTCGGTTCCTCTCTATTAAAGAAAGGGCTTGCTAATTCACTTGTCAAAAGTGTCACGGGGTTTTGTCAGGTTCGGTGGCTCTGAAAGACGTGCAGATCACCATGCCAAGGTACGTCCGTCGAGGTCATGACGTCCGACTATCATGCAAATACGACATGGAAAAGGACGGCTTGTATGCTGTTAAATGGTACAAAGGCGCTCAAGAGTTCTATAGATATCTACCCAAGGTAAAGTACAGAAAACTTACTTTTTTCGCACATTACTTTTTACCTCTATATATGCTTTAGTAATACATAAAAATACTTCCTTGTGAATTTATATGTACATACCTTTGCATTAATTATGTTAATAATACAATGAGAACTTTTTCTTTCACTTTTTTGGCAAACAGGAAGTACCTCCAGAAAAAGCTTTCGCACTCCCTGGTATCCATGTAAATGTAAGAACAATTTTTGCTATTTGTAGTACTTATATTACATAAGAAAGGTGCATAACACAAAGATGTCAACATCTCAGTATACATGCTGATTACGTTAATTGTAATTATTATTATATTTGTCGACCTTCAAGAAACTGTCTCTTGCCACCTAAGCTGTTCTTTCCTAATCTCAGTCCACAATGTGATCTACTTAATTCAAATTGAAAAAATTAGTTTAGGAGAAAGTTGTTCGTGTATTAAACAAACTTCAATAAAACTGTTACACAACTCGCTATACTTAATTATGCCATGCTATGCAAAAACATAAAAATTCCACTTCTTTTTGGACACAAAGTGAAGCTTTTGGTTGGATAATACAGATATCCAGAAACGACTTCTGATTCTTAATGTACCTACTTAAATTCGAGAGCTCCAATGCATCATGTTGTATTATTTTTATATTCCAGTAATGGATTTGATTTATTCCATTTTGCCAGAAGGTCATTGCTTTTTCTGTCATTATTATTGGTATTATGACCCTGTAATAAAGCCATAGTAGTGTAATTCACTTAAGTCTGCTACTATATAATTTATACGACATTCTTCGGTGTAGGTATCCTCTGCTTGGGATATATATTGGATAGAATGGCAGTAGTAACGTAGGGATTTGCAGTAAAATATACAGTAAAGTAATAATAAAAGGAAAATATCAATCAAAATCATTGAGTTTATAGTATTTATGTCGTCGACTCGGTTGGTTATATTTCATAAAATTTATGTTGGAAGAATACATATAATTTGTATAGGGACATTATTGATAGATTTGTGAAATAGCTAGGATAATACAATATAATGGTATCACGTACAAAGAAGAAAGTGAGAAAACGTTGTGAGACAGTTGAGTTAGAAGATGTGTAAGTAGTATATATAGTACATAGACAATATAAAAAACTATATAGTGTACTAAGATGGTTACATTAGAGTCTCAGGGTCGACTAAAGTAAGATGAGAACCAACAAGGTGCTCTTTTGATGGAGACGGAACTGATTTGGACGTGGAAATGTACACGGACATTAAGGCGATTGTAGAATAGGTATAGTTTAGTTTTCTATATGCTTTATGCATATGAATCTGTAGGACAAGTCACGTTTCTAAAGAAAATATGGGGAATCAGCTGGAACAATTGAAAGAAATATTTCCCATGTAAGATTTATTGGGCTATTAATCTTGCCTATAAAAGCATTCTGGAGCGAATCGAGTATCAATAAAACTTCCATGTTCTAACTTGTCCTCACTTGACTTGATCCTCTGCTCGTTTCCTCCTTTCCCAATCCAATGCCAGACCAAACATCCTACACAAACCTACCGAATCTTCTTTTCCTTTCCTTAGGAGACGCTTTCTTTTTCGAGAAAGGCAATCTAATGCGAAGATGGTTTGGTTTCCTTGCTTCACTAAGACTGACTTACAATAACAGAGCAGTCATTCCTTTACTATAAACTCCAGTTCAGGCCAGGCCAGACCAGTCCCAATGTCCCACTATCTCTTAGCAAAACTATCCTGCAGTCCAGATACTTTCTTTTTGGTTTGTCCTTTTACTTATTCTTAGTTCTTTTGCTGATCTTACAATGATTCCACCATAGTGCTGGCCTGGCTAAGATTTTCAACGAAAGGAAATTCGGATATTCGATGCAATACATTTGCTGCGTTTACTTTACAAATACTCTGCACCCAATCCAAACCAAACCAACCAAACTATGTTTAGTAACCGATCTTTTAAGGTTATCTGATTTATATGAATGCTGCAATATATGTATATGCACTAGGATACATAACGATGTTGCGTTACGATTCCCAATGTCCCTTGGTTTCCTCTTTCTTTGGATTTCTTATTTTTTCAAATTGGTCAGAGAAGACAATACTATAGAAAAGAATCATCGACAAGTTCTCAGTGTCATTTCTTACATTTTCCTGCTTCGCCTGCAAAATTCCTTTTATACTATGAGTATGATACTACATAACATAATAATATTATGACCAAGCACAGTAGGATATAAGTACTCATAGGAACTATTGCAGAAATCGCAAATGTCTCAATCTGGTATATACTAATGTCATATTTATTTATGTTATGTGTATAATATAGGTGACACTCTCAAACGACTATGATGTTGTTCTCACAAATGTTCCTATGGAACTTTCCGGCATTTTTAAGTGTGTTGTCTCGGCTGAGGGCACTTTCCAAACCCTCCATGCAATGTCATCCTTGACAGTTGTCGGTAAGAGCACAAAACCCATACTCTCTTATTTTTATATTATTTTCACCATTGTCTTCGCTCTCTATCTTAGCATCTTTCTTCTACACACTTCAGAATTATTGCGTTACGCATGAAATATAACTGTAACAGATTGTGTATTTTATAATATAGCTATAGTTTACTAAAAATAAGTGCTGACTGTACTGTAGAAGTATGTATTGTAGAATTCCTTTCCAGCTGTCGGACTATAGGTTTACTTCTGTGGACAATAGTGTGTGCAATAACTTCATACTGCATTAACTCTTCTGTTGCCATTACGCTTACAATATTGTAGCACCGTTATTGCATGTCTTTGCAATACACACTTACAATGTTAGAATTGCTACTATTTATAAATGGACAGATTTATGGCAACAAACACAAAATTAACCAAAAACATTTTGGTATAGCGCTTTTATATTTGAATATACATATAATACACAGATATACTTGATATACATAATTGATTAGGTAACTTGAATCTTAACACTGCTAATTTGTAATAGAACGAATATTTGTCCGCGCCTTCAATAAGTCTTCTTTCGGATAAAAACTTGAGAAAGTCATTGCTCGTTTCCCGTCAACATTCTATAACGTACTAACATTATTATTTGTTGAAGAAATAAATTAATTTAATTTCTAATTGATCTACTTGGATTTATTTCAATGTTGATATTTTAATTCAATTTGTTTTATTAATTTTGCATTTTATTCAATAATCAATGCAGATTTCTAATTTCTCAGCTCTGAAAATGTTTCAGACAGAAAATGATGCCATTACCCATTACATTATGTTACCATTCACATATATCATATACTGAATTACATAGGAACGTACCAGCACGTACTCAATTGTATAGATGTATTACATAATACTGATATCGCACAGAATAAAATGTATTTCTATGTATAGTGTATTGTAAATATATTGGGAGACAAGTATTAAGGCGCTTAGGATGAACTGCGGGATCTCATCATAAGGTCGTTCTTCCTTAATCCCTGTCTTTAGTCGATTTACTACATAAATGTTATCCTGTCGAAGATTATTTACACAAGTTTATATTTAGATTAAATGAGACATGTATTTGTAACCAATACATAAAGATAGGAAGCCGTCTTCACTTACACCTTACACATTCATACCATTCAGCTAAGCTACTATATCTATCCACTTAGCTTAGGTACATGATTCTATAAAAAGCGTATACTGAAGAGGGAATAAATCATCGTCTCAGGATGCATGGCGTGGAATATTCGGAAGGACAGATAGGAGGACACGCTAAATCTGGATTTTAAGAGCGGAAAGATTAATAGACTTGCTAAACATAGAATAAGGAAAAGGAGAGAGTAAAAGTGAGATTGTGGTTACGTTGTTTTTAGGGAGTAGGTACTTATCGTCGTTATATAATACTATATATTACTGCATACACATTATAGACATGGTATCTGTAGATGTTGATGTGAATGTGATGTGTTCACTGTTCACCAAATCCAAAGGGAGCTAAGCAGAGACAATTTACATATTTAACATACGGCAATTCTCTTCTTCATTCCTGTTCTGTTAAGCAAGTGTACTGTAGATGGTAAAAAGCGTTTTCTAAAGAAACTGACGTGACGTGTGGAAGAAAGCTGAAAAGTGCATGGGAGTCACACTCAAGTGTCACAACATTTTATTTTATTCTTATCCTCAAGTCTAAGGTTGAATGCTTGGATTTGGATCTATCTTACTAAAACTAAACTGAACATACTACTTCTACTAATAAGGTGACACAAGACGCCTTATAATTCCTCCTCCATTTATAAGGATAAACTTTTTTGGTCTTTATTCATACTAATAGTGGTAGTTACTAGCTAAGTCCTCATATTGAATTGATAGTACTGTCGCTACTTAGTGTCTCAGCTTTGAGAAGATATTACATGAGAGGAACAGAAGAGAACACACATGAAAATTAAATGAAGAGCTGCTTCCTCGTGTGAATCATACCCGCTTTTTAACAAGACAAGTTATGACTAACTTTAACTGACATGACACTTTTCAAATATACTAAAAACCATCATCAGTTTAACGAGCCTAGGCAGCTAAGGGAAGACATTCTAAGTCTCAGCTAACTAATCCAGTCATTATTATTAAGTAGGTACCTGTACAAGAATTTATAGGAACTAATCGGAAGCATCTGTCGTTAAATGTCTTGATTTGTCGGATTTATAGTACGTAGGTAGAAAATAGATACCAATACACACTGAACACCTCGCTTATTCTTACATGCATAGGCAGCTATTCGTAATATAGTCGCTATGAAGTATGACGTCAAAAATCTAACATCCACAGGGAATATACTGAATTTTACGGTAGTTATTTGATTCTTATGTTTGGTGAAGAAGGGTATATTGAAGAGGTTTTAAGAAAGCCGAGTTATATACAGAGTAATACTAGCAGTGAGTGTGTTAATTTCATTTCATTGTGTTTTCCGTTGGTGCTTTTATTGGTAGAGATAGTCGCTTATGTATTTACTATGTGAGAGAAATACTTAGGAATAGATGAGTTTCTTCGGAGTAGTAGTCTGAAGGAAAATAAGAATGTAATTCAATGTAAGTAAGTAGTTGTTGGAAAATGATGAGATGAAACAAGATGAGAACGGTGGTCTGGTCGGGCTTGGTCTGGAATGGAAGACTGGGAAGATGTTGGCTGGTGATGTCGTGCAAAGGAATGAAATGGATGCTTGGAAGATGGTCTCTTCTTATACTGGGATTTCTTCATTCAAGGGTTTAGTTTGGTTTTAGCTTGACTCTGACTCCCTAGTAAACGAGACGGAAGTGACGAGCTTTCAGAGTGACAACTCTACGAAACAGCATTTCATCAGAGAGGACAGAAACTAAAACTATCTGTACAGAATAAAGCTATTTTCTTATCTTATTTATGTTTGTCCTGCTATTTCTATTTTGTATTTCAGTCTAGTGACTACATTGTATTTTGCTGTGAGTATGTATGCTATCTGTACATGGACAAAGAGAAACCTCCTTTCTAATACAACTACTTTCTTTGTTTAGTTGACTGACTGATTGTGAGTGACATGACAGACAGCTCGACTCTTCTTCACTCTACACTCATTTCCCAAAATCCTCTCACCCTTGCAAATACTACATAATACAACAAAATTTTGCTATACAGTTTTTAGCACACTATACAACACCCACACACGAG
>JAQFYC010004973.1:0-15561 GCA_034694165.1 Tomocerus mixtus | reverse complement strand
GATGAGTACTACTGACCATTGACCGTGTGTCGTGGGTTGCTTGCATAACTATAAAGCTGAATTTTAATTTTTAATTTTTTTTAATAAAGCTCTCATGGAAATGCTATTGAAAATTTGCATTCTCTTATACTGCAATTCTCTCTTTAATTTTGAGGTACTCCACCTGCACTATGCATAGTTCAGATTAAATTTGAAGTAATTTCATGAAAGTTCATTTTTGAAGAACCATTAATTCGGTCAATCTATGTACAGATAGGTACATTTAGTTCTAAAAAGTCAGTTCTCTTTTGCCTATGTGTAAATCTAAAAAGTATGGTACAATAATTGAATTTGCTTACGTGCATTACATACAGTTAGCTGTTAATTTATTTATAATTCTCTGTGTAAAACATAACTGTAGCGAGAAATAGACCTTTGTAATCTCCAGGAAGTTGATTATGCAGATGTTGAAATTCAAACAATTTTGGCCTTTTAATCTTGCTTAGATATATATCTCTTTTTGATTACACAAAAATACATTAAATTATTTTAGAAACAAAACACTCCATACAACATCAATTTTTAAACACAATGTATTATTCTATTTATTAGAATTTTGAAATTGGGAAAGGACGACACAGTATGTTATCACAGCACCCACGATCTAGAATGAAAATAAATCATTTACGCATCAATACTAATTTAACATGTTATAAAACCTACTTTAAAAATACAAAAATGGGTGTAAATATAGTAGTAGGGCCAATGATAATCATAATTACGATACGATACGAGTTAATTTTTTGTTAGTTTAGTTGTGTCAGAAATGGGAGAGCAGTTACTATTTTGTAATATGTATACTGCAGTCTGTATTTTTATGCGGATGTAATTTCGGAGACACATGAATAAAACCAAGTATCAAGTAACACATGAGAATATATCTTGTAATATTTTTCAGCCAAATCAAACAAAATCATTTCTTACCGAAGTAAATGTGCTCCGACTTAAAGTAAAGAATCCACAGCCTGTAAGTTGGAAATCTAAATTAGCAACCGAATGTTTTAAATTGAGAAAATCGTTATTGTGGATCCGAAAAATTGTCGACCTCAAATTTTTCAGCTGAAAAACAAACAAACATTATAAAATTAAGTGGAAATATTAACCCCAATGTTTCCTAAACCTATTGCATTTATTGAACAATAAAATTTTCAGCTTTCCTTAAATGTGAGTTTAAGTTTATTTATTAGTTATTTCTGTAAAATAAAATAGGTTGTTTGCATTCAACATTTCGAAAGTGATTTTTGAAAAGCTCACCTGAACACTGTGAAGAGATTCCCCACAATATACAAAAAATAAAGTTTGTAGGATATCCAAAATCAAAATAATGGTTATGATTATGTCTAAGAATGTGGCTTCAGTACCATATGCGATTATATAAAATCCTAAGATACATGTGGACATAGTGAAATATGAAATATAAAAGAAAATGAAATATTGGCTACAGTTTTGAAAAACTTGAAAAATGTCAGCTAATGCGTTGATTCGACTTTGCAAATGTGTAGGACGAAGGGGGAAAAATTGACTGTTGCCGTATGAGAAGATTATTTTGTGACTCGATTTAAAAAAGTATTTGGAATCATCTGATTCGTTGAGAATTTCTATATTTTCTAGCAAATAATCTGCAAGATCCGAAATACGTTCTGCAATAAAAGAAGAAATAAGACAAAGGATAATCAAAGTAAAATTTGTCGAAAACTGAAACAGAAAAACGTGAACAATGGCCATGTAGTAACCAATATGCACATTTTGGGTTACTACAGCCGTCCACGGCGTATAATTTGCCCAATGTGTATATTGTTTGTATATTTCTTTGGGATAAAATAAGTCTTTCAGGGAAACTGACATTGCATACCCTCTTGTGATATTATGCATCAAAGAAATTATCAAAACCAAACTCCAAATAATATGTTTTAGAGATAACCGGCTGAAATTTCCTTTTTTGGTTTCCTGTTCCCCAAACTGGAAATCATAGCTGGAAATTCTGTTCCAGCAGTTTAGTATTCCAGGACGCATGAACATCCAAATAAAGTATGAAGAGATATTTGTCAAATAAATCGTGCTGGCTAAACTCATTATGATTGAAATTTCAAAGTTATCATTATAACCGACACTAAGGTCTCGAATCATTAACATGCTTGAAATGACACTTTGTGTAGACGCTGCATTCACTGCAAAATTCAAAACTGTTAAAATTCCACCTAAACTGAACCAACTTATTTCCAATGTGCTTTCGTTTTTAATCTTCAGGGGAAGGTAGCCGAAGTAATTGAGAAATTTGAAAATCCAAGTGAAATTTGTTAATTTGTGCATATCTGATCAAAAGTGATCTTACACCTTGGTCGACTACTTTTTGCAATTAAATAATTGGATTTGGAATTTTATTTAGAGAAAAGGATACTGTACTTTAATTCAGTCTGTATAAGAATATTACATACATGCAATAATTTCACAATACTTCAAATTCACTCTTAATAATTGAAAAATAAGTTGGGGTGTGAACAATAAATTTCTTATTAGTTAATGAAATTATGAATTAATAATTAGCAAATGAATCGAATGTGATAATATTAGCTGATTGTGAGAGTAATTAAGATACACTCAAATATTAATACAACTGCGGAATAAGAATGTCACACCTCATTGTGCTAATTTGCTTAGACATTTAGTAAACTAAATTTTGAAGGCCAGTGTATTGAATCGTACATTTAGAAGGATATTAATACAAATGTTTATAGTGTATAAGCGTAATAAAGATAATATATAAAAATATTAAGCATGTAATAACACAGAATAAAACAGTTCTACTAAGTGATTAAATGTTTTAGGAACTCTACGTCAAAGCCCAAACTGTTATTACATATTTATCTAGTTGTCGGATAATTGTACATTTACTAGGTTTTTACTTTTCTGAATTATTGATTATGGGCAACATAAACTGCTGATAACACAATATCATAAAGGATGTTGGGAAATATTCCAATGTAAAGAAACACTTATATTTAGAAATCAATAAACGAGAATTGAAGTTAATTTATTTGACGGAAAATTCCAAGACGACGAGGGAGCTGAACTTGACAATCATAACTTTTAAACACATTAATACACGATTATAAAATATTAAACACTAACTTAATAAGCTGCTATGCGTGCATATCGAGTATTAATATGTACTAGTTTCTTTCATGCAATTAGTGGATAATTGTACGTACAAAATAACATTTGAATAAGTTCGGAAAAAGGTCGAATTAACTGAATTGAATTAAATGAATTATGGCAAAAATTATCTCTAGAGTTGTATAGCCTTTTAACTTCGGCTTGAATATTACATTTCTTAGAGCTTTTTTGAGTGCCAGTATTACCTATAATTATAATTATATCTTACAATATATCTAATTATCTTATATATTTTATTATATTATCTAATATTTAATTGTCCTATATATATTATATTATAATTATCTTTGTAACAAATGTATTCAATTGACTGCGCACTTGCATGTGTATATAATGTTCTTTATAAATTAGTGCATTAAGTTATATTAGAAGCTATAATATACGATGATTTGTGTCCAGAGTGTTATGGTGATTCTACCAATTGTTACGGTGAAACTAAGGTGTTGTAATGAATAATCTTATGCTTGGCTGTGTGAGATTAACTTTAACTTTATGAGTGAGTTGGCTTTATTGAGAACTTTAGGGATGAGACTATTTACAAGAGTTCCTTCTACATTACGGCTAGCTCTACGACTTGGACAGGAGTCCGCTCTTTTCTCGTCTGTTCCTAATGTTAAACTTAAGACTAGCTTTAATTAGGAGAATTCGTAGGGAAAGGAGACTGGAAGCTTGGCTTGGGTTCATACATTCGGTAAGGTCATTCATTCGGTTGGAGCTCGCACAGAGTTCAATCATTCACTCAGGTCAGCATAGCTATGGTAATTCTTAACTCTAGGACAGGATGTCTTACAGACTAATTTCTATCCTAACAAGAGGAAGAAGAAAGAATGTGTTAATTATGTACGATATAGGTAGTTAAAATTTTTATGTAAAGTATACGACTATGTATTTGTAAAACTTTAATACATGAGCTTGGCTCCAGGGAACAAATAATAATTTAATCCAATATATGATGCATTGAGTACATATTATGGGTTTCATCTTATTCTACTCCTTTCAAATTCAACATTTTCCAAAATCCTCGCTGATTTTAATCAGCCATTAGCAAATTCACAGTGTTGTTTATCATGATATTTAAAAAAACCAATAGGGTATCCCTCGTAAAGAAAAAGAATCCTGAAACGGGAATGTCTATTGGTCTAAGAGAATGCATCGCTTTCCTCATCTGTGGACTGAGATTTCGAGCACGCCATCGCGCTAAGGCTAAGCTGGATTTCTCGAAAATGGCAGCGGACTGGGGAATGAGAAGACCTTCAGATATTGCTAACACAACGGCCAACAATGGGAAAAATGCATAAGTTGGCATTCCAACGACAGGGTAGAGGCGTATGGTACCGTACAAGGTGGTGGTGTGTATAATCTGGGCAGCGAGAAGTAGAGCCGGAACTATAATACCGTATAGGTCCATGCCATTGTGGACGAGAAGATACTGTGCTCTATATGCAATTATTGCCTTACTGTTGACTAGGGTAAATGTTTCGAGAAATGATATCCAAGAGACGATGGAATGGAGAAACATTATTCCTCCAAGTATGAAGAAGAAAACAATTCCAAGTATATTCAGAGCAGTGTAGAGTGCATAGAGAAATATAAACGCTCTTGCAATCGGGTGTTTGTAGTAGGTGGGGCCGTAGTCGAATACTAGTAGCCATTGCATATCCTGCTTCAGAGTGATGATTTTGTCGTCAAAAGTGGTGAATAGGGCATAGATTATTCCCAATGGTATTATAAACGGTATAGCGCTGAAGAGTGCCATTCCGACGATGTCCAATTTCTTTTTGATTTTCTTCAGCTCCATTTTGTACATTTCTGGAATCGAGGTTATTATTATAAAATTCATTTTTGAGAATATACAGAATATTTTAAACTAATTACCTCTCAATATCCTGTCAGATGATAATATTTGCTCCATTATTGCAGGAACGGCATCCACGCCCTTCAAAGCGATGTAGAAGCAAACATCCGTTATTCCAAAAATCCCCAGTGTGCAAGTCACAATTAAAATCCTTACATGGGAAAACTCAAACTCTGAAGGAAGGAAATAGTACTCCCTGACCATAACATACAGGGCATAAAGTGTCAAAATGGCTTGATTTACGGCTGCACACTTTATTGACAACAATTTCCATTTTTGTTTGCTAGTTTTCAGTGCTTGTGTTCTTGACGAAGTTGCATCGTATGGGATTACGCCAATCCTGCCAAAAAGGTTGCAGAATTTTTTGATAGCTTGAACTTTGATATTAATCGGTGTTGCCATTTCTTATGTTTTAAAGGTTTTATAATGCTGAAGAATAAAGTTATTCACAAAGTTTTTCCAGTTAATATCTCTTGAAATTTTTGCAAAATATTTTGGCTAATAATATTTTGAATGTGCTAGAACAAATTATAAATGAAGTTCAAACTGACAAAAAATTATTTGAAATTAACAAAAAAGCTATCAAAACTGTGGAAGCACTATTTGTATTTTCCAGAAAAATTATGTAGTGTGGGTCCGCTTTATATTAATTAATTTGCTATTTTACAATAGTATTAAACAAAAACGCAAAAAGTTTTAAACTTGCCATGCCTGACTATGCTGACGATGATTTTTTACTTGGGTCTCAAAGCAGGTCTTCTAAATACAATAATACAAAAACCTAAGTCATCGTCAATGTGCTACATTACTTTCAAAACTTTTCTGGGGTAAGTACTTTCATACCATTAGCAGTTACTTAAGCTGAGTTAAACATTACCATGTTTAATGCTTACCTCGTCGCTACCTTTTCTTTTTACACGAGTTTTCAATTTTGCATATTGGATTTTACATTGTGCAACAAAACTTTTCGCATCAGAAATCCAACATCTATCTCATAAAGGAAACATTGGGGAACTAGTAAAAGGTTCCGTCCATAAATACTTAATTCAACGGACCTGGAATGTTACTGTCAATAAAAACTACTTAACAAAATAGCTTTGTTTGATATTGTTTTGTAATGTTTCTTGTGTGGGGAATATTATTAGATATTATACAAAGTAAATACTAAGAAGCTTACTTTGAACTACGTACAAATATATGTGAAATATACCATGTTGAAATATCGTTCCAAATAATTTAAAAAATTCCTACAAAAATCAAAGCAAGAGTTATGTTATCAATTATTTAAAAGCATTCACGTGTTTTTAAGATGTCAAAATTATCTAGTGTTGATGGTTTTCGTGGTATGTACCTATTACCTATGCAACACACCAACGTTACCCATTTACCATAGCGCTTATGTAATACCATTAGGACAAATTTTGACATAATACAATATACAATGTATGTCCGTTTTCTGCCGATGGTAAATTTTAATTGTCAACACCATTATCACAGTCTTTTAAACCTTGAATTGAATTTTCTTGTACTAAATGTTCAATCGCTTCGACGACAATATAAGCTAATTGTATTGTGTAAACAAATGAAGGTGGCTTCAAAAAATACTGAAAAACTGAAAATGACATTTTATTGACATTTAGTAATATAGTATGTGTGAAACACCAAATGGATTTTGAATTAAATTTAGTCCGCCATGAGCAAATTGACTGTGTTGTCTACCATGATATTTATGGTAACCTTTCTAAAGAACAAAAAGCCAGATACTAGGATTATTATTGGTCTGAAAGTACGAATCCCCTTTCTCGTTCACGGAGGAAATTGCTGAGCAGACAAGTTTATTAGAATTTGGCTGGAAGTTTCACATATTGTTGCTGTTTGGGGTACTAGAAAGAAATTCTACTATTGTCAGCATTAGAAAAAATGCACATTTATGTTGGAATTCCAAGCGGATCAGGATTATTACACCTTTGAATGATGCATGCTTTTTATAATCAGAGCGAATGCCAATATCGCTTACTGCAAAAGTGTGCTAGAGCAAAACTTTGTTGTAATGAATTGCAAATTCTTATACTTTTCATATATACTCTCTAATTTTGCTTTAATTAGCATTAACAAAATAATATGCAATTGCAGTCATCTCCTTTAGGAAAACGAATTTTCCAAAGATTTGGATTTCTGTAGTTTGGAGAAGAGAGTGAGAAGTTTGTTGAGTGGGAGTGCTTTGATGGATTTGTTATCCCGAGTGATCACATCCACAGTTTCCCCTTCTTTTGCTTTCGTTCCTAAAACTAGAAATACATAATTATGAATAAATAGTACATTATCTATCTTCAAAACTCACATAATTTAAGTTATGCAGATATAGTATGTAATAGGTTATCTATAATACGACATTGTGACGTGGTCATGTTTTGGCTCTCGATGATAATTAGGTACCTACCTAAAATGAAGTTAAATTGTTCAACTTGAGCCATTTTTATTCTCTCGTGTAGTGGGTTCTCTGTATTGTAATCTATTTCTACCTGATATCCTGCATCAGACAGTATTTTATGAATTTTCTCCCCATAGTCAATCAAAGAAGGGTCTGCAGGTAAAATTATAACTTGTCGAGGAGACAACCAAAATGGCCATTTCCCAAAATAAGATTCCGCTAGAATGAAAATCATACGCTCCACAGATCCCAAAATTGCTCTATGAATGATAACTGGGCGCCTATATTCCCCGTTTTCTGCAATGTACTTTAAATTAAAACGTATTGGCAACTGAAAGTCGAGTTGAATGGTTCCGAGTTGGTGGGGCCTTGCCAAGGTATCAGTCACAATCACATCTATTTTGGGGCCGTAGAAAGCACCTTCCCCGCAATCTTCCTCCCAAGGAATACCAAATTTATCCAAACTCGCTGCAAGCTCCTTAAGTACCAAAATATTCAATTATATATCGTCATCTCCATCCCAAATGCCTTAATAACAATCGTCAATAACAATAACGCCTGGTGAGATCTCTACACAGTATATTTCCATCTATATAAAGCAAAAAGCTTAAGTCGTATTTTCCTGTAGGATCAAAAAGTTTATAATCGTATATTTCTATAGAATCAGAAACGGTCAAGTCAGCCTTTTTCAACTTTTGCCATATTATATAAGACAAATCCTATAGAAAAGGATTACTTGGCCTTTTTGACGTTTAGACGACGATATCGCCAGCAATTCTCTCCTTAACTAATGTAGCTCCTCAGGAAGGATACAGTGGAGATAAGCCAATTTAAAGGAAAATGGAAAAAACTCAACTTTCTCGGCAGAAATCCAAAGGTCCAGTTCTCCAATATATTTTTTCGGTCTAGTTGAGAGTTTCAGAAGAAATTTCAATCCCAAAACTCCGTAAATGTACTTGAGAAAATCTAATGCTCGAACAACTTCTATTCCAATTTGCTCTTGTGTACAAAATATATGGGCGTCGTCCTGCTGGAACCGTCTTACGCGTGCTAAGCCGTCGAGCTTCCATGATAATTCTTTTCTATGAATGACCCCAAAGTCTGCAAGACGAATTGGCAACTCTCGCCAATTGCGAGGTCTATGACCGAAAATCAAACAATGTCCCGGGCAATTCATTGGCTTCAGTGCTAAAGTCCGATTTTCAACTTGAAATGAGAACATTTCCTCCTCATAATAATTCCAATGGCCAGATCTCCGAAATAGTTCATCGCTATAAATGTTAGGGGTGACGACTTCCTGAAATCCTCGTGCTCTGTACTCACTCTTTACCAAGTTTATCAAACTATTATAAATGTGAGTTCCTTTGGGCAAAAAGAAGGCGGAGCCGGGTGACCACTCGTGGAAGAAGAATAATTCTTGATCCCGCCCAATCTTTAAATGGCCTGATTCTTCCCCACCTTTCTCCAATATTTTGCAATGTTTGTTTTCCTCTACTTTATATTGATTTAGGAGATTTTCATATTTGGGGCTTTGGCAATTTGAGATTTTTATATCGTGAGCTTCGTAAGAAAGATGGACACAACAGATCACAAAAGTCGCTAAGCAGAATACTATAGTTTCAAAATAAAATAATACTTCCAAAATTACTACGATTAGTTGCAACAAATTATTAAAAGCAACTATTTCCGATTTCTGGCCATATTTTAGAAGAATTAAGTATATATTATATTAATGGCTTGAGAAATTTTCCTACCTTTTTTCATGTTTTCTATAACTAGATTGATAGAATAGATTGATTGAAGTAGAGAGAATGTTTGTAGAAATCGATATCACACAATCTAAAGAGTAAAATCTGGATTCGTCTTCAACTATGACTTTAGAAAGCTATTCTGCAAATACTATTACTATTACTTTAATTTTAAATTTTATATATTATAAATTAAAAAGTAATATTATATTTCGATGACGAAAATGGATGGGGTTATAGAAATAATTTGACGCAGGCTTATAATGTGATATAGAATTGCAATATATGGAGAAATTCGTAAACTGATTCCCAACACAAATAGCTCTAAAGCATCTAGAGTTGTAAATAAATGAGTTTAATATTATGCAAACGGCTGAAATAACCACAAAAAAATTACACTGGTGAAAGGTACAATAAATTCTAGTTGAGAATTTTAACACGTTATGCAAAGTTAAGTTGCTACATGCTAATCCGTGGACACAGGCCCTACCTGTACCTAACTAAAGACAGTTCACATTTGTTAATGATCAATAAATGAGCTAGGAAACCGTTAGACGATATGGGCTAGTACTTACGAAAAGAATTTCCAAATTAAGAAAGAGATTAGTATATACTAAACTTGTAACCAAACAGTATATTGGTATACAAACTAAAAACAGTCACTCACAGTATGACCATCCTATATGTAATGGATTTCCAGGCATATAAGTAAAAGGTTGCATTCTATACATAATCTACTCTGAGTGACTGACTGCTTGTACCAAGTTATTGTTTACTTACAAGATTAGTATAATAGTCTGAAAAATCCTTCTGAAGAAGTTGGAATTTCCAATCGCAAGTAGCCCACAGAATATTACTTAGAATTCTACTTTTTATATACCTAGAATTACATTAGGCTTGCAAATGGGGATTGAGACTAGATCTTCGTATCACATTTTCTCGTTAACAGTTCTCGATATTAACTACACTGTATATATTTATAGGTACCCACTTATTGAAATAAATAAACAAAGGGAAAAATAGAATTGGTCCTAGATTAGTAAAAATTGCTTGTACTGATTTGATTTCCATTTATAATTTAGAATAAGGAGCAGTAAGACCTATGTATCAGTGCCTATAGTAGGCATACTCGTAGGCAATCAGACCTATATCGGTTAAATGATTTACATTGTAAATATGTGAACATTCACATTTGTCTCTTATTATTAGTCAACTCATTATTCAAAATTAAAAGCCAATTTAAATGCTCACCCATACATGTAATGGGAACTAAATTGTACATCTTCTATAACATGATTTTGCGATTAATCATGCGATGTCACGATTTTCACTAGATTTAAGTATTCATGTACGTAAAAGAAATAGAGATTTAATTACCATAAAAAGAATATATGATGGTATGTATGTAATATGTTGGTATATGAATATTGGTACAATGTCACTTTACATACAATACGTATAAGTGCATAAGAAATTTTTAGGTAAGAAAGCTACACAGATCTTATCGCTTACATTTTGATACAGTTGTCAATTAATTCCAATGCAATCCCCCTAAATTCCATTACCCTAAATTTTTTAATTGCGGTTGTAAAAGTTGGTAAATGAAATATCCATAGAAAGCATATAATATGACCTCAAGAAGCCAAGCATACTACAATTCCCTGCATCTGCCACACCCTCTAAAAATTAAGATAATCGCACACAATTTTGCAATTGCAAAAGGTCGAAAAAGAGGTATCGTTGGAAAGATGCAATATATTCTATGGAATTAATAACAGCGTTCTTACATTTCTTATTGAAACATTCAATGTACAACGCATTGCATTCGTTATTCAAATCGCACTTGAAGCCATGTGTGACATATTCACAAACAAACAGAGCAAAGCTTCATAATCTGTTTCCATTTCATAGTTCAATAGTATTGTTTAATTATTATTTACATTAATAAGGCTTGCCTGGGATTAAGTAGAACGCGTAAATCTGAATTGAATGAATACTGCAGCAAATAGGTCAAAAAACATATAAAACATATACGAGTAAATATCCTGACGATTGTCTAATGTCAACGAACTAAAAAAAGTGTTACGACAATTATTACAAATATTATCAATTCATTTGTAAAATATTATACTTCGTTTATTATATCTGCAAAAAATAGTTTGAATTGTGGCTGAGTTGAACGATCAAGAATATTTTTGGGGAAAACATTGCAAGAGCATCAATCATGAGGGCACTACTTTTGTGGGCAGCTATCGTGCTAATTTGCACAGACATGTATCGTAAGTAAAATCATACAGCTATATTAGCTGGTAGTATAAAAATAAATACATAATATAGTGAATAGCACAAGGTGATTCTTAATTCTAAATTTTAGCAAATTATAATTTAGTAAAGACAAAGGACAATGTTATTTTGCACTCTCTGAGAATGTCGTGTACTCTCTTGATTTACAATTTCTCTTGAACAATTATTTTATTTTTGAACATGTTATCCCATTGTGCACAATAAAAGCGCAATTTCAATCATTTTATAATACTGAAAGTCAAGTAGTAAATCAAGAAACAATATAAATAACTTTTTGTCGTTCTAGTCAGCCATGGTTTGCCTGTATCCTCCGATATTGACATGGGTGAGTCGAATAGCAACCAGAAGAGGCAGAAGAATGCCTACGTTGTTCAGGAGTGTATAGATAATTGCCATATACAAGCTGAACGGAGTGGAACAAGTCCAGCTTCTTGTCCGGGACGATGCAGAAATGGTAAAATAGATCAAATGTCGTAATAAGCACACTTTGGATGTTTACATTGCATTGCACCGGTTCATTTATTAAGTTAAATGTTATATATTGTTTTCTTTCAGCGGGGCGTTAACCTATACTCATTTTACAATGGATACCGATTTCAATTTAACAGATGATAAACCAGAATGTAGCTGGACATATTTAACCAAAAGAAAACTATGTACATGATTAAAATATAACGTACCTATTCATGTTCCTTCGCAATTACAAAAGTAACTTAAGAATAAATTACTATTTTATCAACAATTTGGAAAACAAATTTGCAAATTACAAGACGATGTATTGGAACAATAAATTTTAATGATTGAGTAAATTCCATTCATTTAAACGAAAAATGCAAACAATTAAGTAGGAAATTCATAAGACATAATATTCAGATCAGGAAAGTGACTGTTTGGGAATAATGAACGACGGATGACACATATTATACAAATTACATATTATATGTATAGTACTTCTTAATTCCTCATTGTCAAAGTAAGTTAAGCACACCATTGATTTATAATTTGATATGTAGTACATAAAGTGTGGGAACTGTCGAGAAATTCGCCTAAAAGCCTTATACTATTTATTTATATCCTATGCACTAATGGTATAATCAGTATATTTTTCACATATATTGTACTGCACAAAGAGCATCCTTATTATTGTATTAGTAAAAGTAAAGGCGAATACTTATTTAGAAAGAAACATAATATCGCATACAAGAACTCGTCGTCCGGTTATGTATAAAAATTACAAGAATGCGGCAAAATATACAATTTTCAGTATTTGCGATTTGCGAATACTTTTATTTCCCTCTAAACGTACATCATATTATATTAGTAATACCTTATAAGAATCTACTTTTTAAATTTATTATTTTGTATGCTTTTGTGTTATCTTTACTGTTACAAGGAAGCAATTAGTAAATAAATGTTACATTTGGGGGTTATTAGTCTGCCATGAGTAAATTCACCGTATTGTTCACCATTATATTAAAAAAGTGAAGAATTGTAGACTTGTTGAAGGAGAAAAGCGATAATACAGGAATTTCTATTGGCATAAGACCCGTTATTACTTTTATCATTATTGGAGTGAGTTTTTGAGCCCGCCATTGAATTAAACTCTTAATTGATATTTCAAATGTGGCTGCCCCTTGAGGAATGAGAAGCAGTTCACTTATTGCAAGTACAACTGTTAGCAATGGGAAAAAAGCATATGTGGGCATCCCCACAGCGGGGTACAATCTGAGGGTGCCATACAAACTGGTTGTGTGTATTATCTGTGCAGCAAGAAGTAAAGCTGGTACAAGGATACCGTAAACAGCAAATACATTTCGAACTATAAGAAATAAAATATTGTAAGCCTGTATCGCTTTATGACCCACCTTGATTTGGTCCTTCAGAAATGAAATCCAGGATACAATGGTATGAATAAACGAGATGGCTGCAATAATGAAAAAGAAAACAATTCCTATTACATTCATAGCAGTGTACAATGCATAGAAAAACACGAGCATTCTTGCAATCGGGTGTTTGTAGTAGGTGGGGCTGTAGTCGAAGACAAATGCCCACTGTATATCTTGTTTTAGAGTGTTAAACTTGTCGTCAAAAGTAATAAATAATGCATAAATGATTCCAAGTGGTAAAATGGTTGGGATTGCGCCGCAGAGTGCAATGCCAATGATGTCTGTCTGATTTCTAATTTGACGAAGCTCCGATTTGTACATTGCTGCAAGTATGACGTAAAATTTAGTGATAAAATGTTTAATTTTATGGTAGTTTGTTAAATATGATGTATTCTGTTGTATATTAGTTTTATTTTTGATATAATACCTTGCAAAGATCTTTCTGCATTCATAAATTGTTCTAGAATACAAGGAAAACAATTTACGTCCTTTAAAATGATGTAGTAGCATAGATTTACAATTCCAAAAATTCCTAAAGTGCAAATTGCAATCATAGTCCTGCCGTAAGAAAACAGAAATGCAGGAGGGAGAAAATATAGCTCTCTTATTAGATAAAATAAACCATAAACTGTTATAACAGCCTGATTTATCGCTGCACATTTTACAGACCAAATTTTCCATTTCTGTTTACTTGTTATCAATATTTTTGTTTTGGATGAATTTTTTTCGTAAGGAATTACGCCAATTTTTCCAAAAATATCGCAGAAGCTTTGTATTGCAGTAATTTGGAAATTTATATTCCTGACCATTTTTGGAGTAATGCAGATACAACTATTCGGTAAATCGTATTAGGAATAAATAAATAAAGGTAGTAGCTGTAGTGTTAGGTACAACTTTCTTCAAATAGAACCTATTGGTTATTAACACACATAGCAGAGTATATATTATGTATACTTTAGTTGATAGCTAGTTGTACCTGGTGAGAACGTAAATACTATTGTAAGCTATTTGTCCCTTTTATTTCAGTTTTAAAAAAAAATTATACTATTCAACAAAAATATGAAAAATGTGTATCACAATGTATTTTTGAAAAGCACACATTTAATGAAATGTAGGTTGTAATCTTACAGCCTGAAATCTTACAGTATTATAATAATAGCTGTCATCGTAAAGTATTTCCACATTGTCATAATTCTAAAACCTCGAAGAATGTCTTATTTTCGTTTTATCTAGTAGGACGGAGAAATATTTCATTTATACTGGTTAGTCTTTCAGAGAAATATGTTGCCTATCTTGGCCATGTCCTGAGAGATTTACAATGCCAAATACATTTTTTCCTAATGTCAGGCAAGAAAGGCGCCAGACTCCAGACAATTTTTCCTAAGTATTAGAAGGTATGAAGTGGGAAAACTCTATAGTAAGTTTGTAGCAGTTAAAAATTTCAATATAATGGCCACTGATAAAATTAAACGGATTTATTTTACACTACAATTGATTCTTAAGTGTAGTTTTAACGCTATAATACTTGGAGATGGTATATATTTACAAACGTGGCGATATATAATTAAACTATCAATAAATTATCTACAAGAATAAAAATTCGTGTTGCTTCGAACTGTAACTACAAGCTGAAGAAATTATATATATATAGGAAATACAGTTACAAGTAGACGCACGTATCAATATATCTATTCAACAAGGTGAAGGAAGGCAGTACATAGTTTTATTTGTTTTACATCAGAAAAGTGAGGTGCATAACGTTGGAGGTGGAGAAATGTTAGTAGTATGCATGCACTGTAGTTGCATACTTTAATTGTAGTAGGTAATTTATTTTCATTAGTCAAACTTTCCGATTTTAGCTTGTATTGTGCCAAAGACTGTTTGTTGGTGCAAGTTCGCAGTTCAATATATGAACGGACATTGTAACGGGCTACATAAATGAACAGCTTACCATTATTTGGCTTGTTGCTCAGCCAATTCTACTCGTCTATTCTGGTTCATTATGGTTTGCATTTCATTTGTTGTTCGTACAAGCACTATAAAATACACGTGAAATATTATTCCATCAGATTTAATTGAAATTTTTCGTCTATTCTGGTTCATTATCGTTTGCATTTCATTTGT
>JAQFYC010004972.1:0-15562 GCA_034694165.1 Tomocerus mixtus | reverse complement strand
GTCCAGTCCACCCACACACGTTGTCGTTGTGATTCCTGTGATTGTGAAGGGAATGAAATAGTTAGCAGTTAGCGTAAACAGCTATTACTGTATATTGCATGTAGTAGAGATATAGTTGCCAACTGCAAAGAAAATCTACTTTTTCCTGAGTTTTTTTCTCAATTTTCATCTTGCTCACTAGAAGAGCCTTGCCATGAGTTAAAGATTCCATTTCCCATTGGTATTCCGCTAAAGTTTAACATTATAGTAAATTCTCTGTGTACGAGTCGCTTTCTCTAACAATAAGTAAGACCATCCATTCGTAGCTATTAATGTTAGGAAGTTAGGGCTAGACTATGTAGTAGCCTTCCATTTTAATAACGCCACAGCTAGGGCATCCGCTCTGTTTTTATCTATTGTAGTACCTACTACCTACTACAGGAGGCTATTACTATTTTCCTGTACACAAAAGAATTGCAGGGCTGTATATTGATTTAGATGTAACTCCAAAATTATTTCTAGTGCTCTATGTACTTTGAAAGTGATACAATTTCTTTGTATTTACTCTACTGCTTTCACCTAGATGAAGTATTTGTATAAAGTGAACTTACATATAGTACACTTATAGGTACATGAAAAAAAAGAAAGTACACCCTCTGTAGTAATAACAAACGTTCGTGGAATCTCCAAAAGAGTGTAACATGTAAGTAAAATTGCAATTGAACATTGAAGGGAAAAGCAATAGATATCAAAGCTATTAAACGGCTTACATTTAGTAGAACCACAAAAAACTTACTTTACCACGAAAATTTAACTTACTTTGCCAAAAATTTATCTATTTACCATGAAAATATTGAGTAACCACGAATGTAATGCTTATCGCATAGAGAAAAGCTTACTTTACCATGAATTTTAGCAAAATGAATCTGCTTTAAACAACCAAACTTATTTTCTGACCTTACCTTTTCATAAACATGTTAATTATGATCATTTACACTTCGATTTATTGCACTGTACTACTTATCTCAGTAATCTTATAGGTACATATGTACATTAGCTCTATTTTATCATAGGAATTTTTACTAAAATTCATGGCGAAGTACGCTTTTCTTTGTATGCATTTCATTATTATTTTCATGGTAAATAAATAAATTCGTGGCAAAGTAATCTAAGTCAAAGTAAGGTTTTTGCGTGGTGACACAAGCCCTATTAAACACACGGAAAAGGTAAAGATGAAATTGAGACCAACATTGCGGAACAATTATATTTAAGTAGCACAACCGGCCAGGCAGACTTACTAAATGCATTTATTGTAACAACTTACAGAGAATTTTACTTACTCCCTAGATATATAAGCGTACAGAAAGAAAATTACAAGAGCAAAGATTAGATCCAGACCAGACTTTTGATTCGTGGGAAAGACAATGCACAGGAGTATCAAGTTTCATTGGGGAAGTTGTAGATTATTTTTTTGGTACATGTGTCCTAGGACCGATGTGTATGTAGTAGTATGTAGGTACATACAACATTTATTACCTTGTCCTTACATGGGGTACTAATTGTGTCCTTCGTTTTCGATTTTCATTCAACAATATTTAACAAAGTCGTAATATTAAAAGTAATGTCGATTGCTATTTTTAGTGTTTTAAATTATTTTATAAAAAGAAATACTATTAGGTTTCGTGTCTTTTGTTTAGTGGATTCATAAAATAATTAGAAAGATTTTCTAAAGCAGAACATCCAAATTCATCGTATTGTAGATGTTTTAGCTGGGTTTCATAAAACAGTATTATATTAATTGCAATATCAAGTTTTAAATTTACTTAAATAACTTTTTCTGTAAAAGTTTAACAAAAGCTGGTTTTCGACAAAATGTCAGTAATATATTTGTATTTGCAAAATAAAGTGTTGAAACTAAAAATGTTTCAGGATCGTCTGTCACGTAGTACATATATAGGTATGTAGCTTTACCAATAGCCGATTAGCAGGATATAAATTTTAGAATTTTTTAATTGTGCATTACAATTATAGGACATTTTATCAGTAGGTTCGTCACAACAAACGGACTCAGTGCACTTCTAAATGTTTAACTTCGCCTAAAGTATGAACTAAAATGAGTATCTGAAGTTATAATACAAGCTCACATTCCCCTGCCCTTCGTTGTAACATTTTCCTATGACACATACAATATTATTACAGTCGCAGTCAGACAAAGTCACTCAAATAGATATGAGAACTAGTGTTATTGCCAGCAACTGACTGGCTTTTCTTCTTCTTTCTATTTCTCCTGGGCTGGTCACGACCATTATCCCGTTTCAAAGTTTTTCTACAGCATGTAGCCCCAAAAGAGTATGTTGCTCTTGCTCTTTAGTATGCAAGTGTTGGCTGACTATGAGGAAGAAATGCAAAAACGGGACGTAAAAGCCCCGACATAAATCGCATTACGACAAATTCAAGCACATCAACTGATGTGATGTGATGTGAAGAAAGAAAGTAAAATCTACAATACAATAACTACAATACACTACATACACTATACTATGTGAGTATTAGAACAGTCACAGTTTAGAAAGAATAGTAGAAAGCACTTTAGCTCTCTGCAATACAAAAAACTCTACAATAAGTACAACCCTGTATCTGTAGATTCAAGATTCTAGAAAGTAGAAAGTAGAAAGCATCTGCTAGGATATGTAACAATACAGGAGAAATAGTGAGACAGTCTAAATAAGATAGTTTGTTCTTGTTCTGCATTATATTAGAGTAGTTTATTTTATTTCAGTGGATTTTTACTCTACTTTCTACACTAGCTTTCCACTTGCTCTTGAAATCCACATCGAAATTTTATCGCTGCCTTTATTCAACGTAAATGTCTGGGAGGCGTTCGCCGGAATAAAAGTCTGTCCTATCTAGATGCTATATCTGTATCTTTAGGAGCACTTACAGCTTCCTGCTTACAATATGATATATATATCTTGTAGTACAAATATAAAATATAAGGTACGATCCTATACAGGGAAATGGAATTTTACTTTCCTGACTTTACTTACCAAATTATGCATACCAGAGAGACATAGTAAACCACTAGCACTCCATAGGAATTTCCATATAAGTGATGCAATGCAAAGAAACTCGCTGAACAATAACCCTAAGAAGCATCCTCCATTCAATTTAATAGATTATCAAGAGTTGCTAAAACAAGGACATGCTAATAGGATTCATGTGCGCAAATATACAGGGTATGTCGTATAACGGTTCAATCTTCCACCATATTTCAGCTTTTCACTTTCACTTACATAACTACCTATGCAAAATGCAAATGTACAGAATTAAATTTTTTTTAGAGACTGACATATTTTCTTAGCGCAGCTCTACAGCTATAAAGACTACAAACGTATTACCACAATTCTACAAAGGTTTCAACAATATTGATTACGAAAATCACGATTTTAGGTTTCAAAAATATCAAATTCAACAATTCACAATTGTATAGAAGAATATTTCATTATACAGTGCTAATATCTGTATTATACGAATAGAATCGTTTTGTAAACAATATTTTACCTTTGAGAATTCTTTAACCAATTTATTAGGCTATTATTTCTTTCTGGGATATATTTGAGATTTAAACTATGTATTATCAATAAAAAACCTTAGTTATCAAATACAAATAGCGTTAAATCCCGTGTTTACTTTGATTTTCTCTACTTGTGTGCTATTTTGGTATGAAACTTTCATATGAAATACCTTGTACACAGTCTAGAGTGTAGAGATCTTCCTGAAAAGGTTATAGCCTACTATATTTCATATATATTCAATATAGAAAACTGTAGCGTAATAATAATCTAAGCTATTTTGTATGTTAGTTTAGTTACTGTTACTGACTGTGACTATTTAGGATGACAATGACAATTGTTTGTCTTTTGCCTGACATTATACATGCATTGCACGGTACTGCTATAGTGTATATATCCCTTCCAGTTATTATTGCTTGCGTGGGGATTGGGAAATGTTAGTACTACAGCCTAAAGACATCATATTTATTATACTTATTTATGTACAAGGAAAACCTTGAAAAGAACTTACTCCTACAGCGAGCTCCTACAGATAAGTATGTAAAGCCCCATACATGCTAAAGTAAAGTAAATAGTAGCTTACAAAAATTGATGAAATGAATGAGGAGGAATATTATTAGGATGAAATTATGAAAGTTTATTATGTATATTGACATTCCGTGAGGTTCTTGAAGGTAAACAAACAAAAAATGAAATTATAATCCCCGTATACTTACATATAGTACATACACCACACTTCTTCCACACTTATATCACTATTACTGAAATTACTTGCTTTCTGTTCCTATATATGTATGGTTGGTATTGGTACTGGAACATCGTTAGGAAAAGGAGTGTAAATGAAGAAAAGATATAGAATGTAAATATTCATGAAGCTTTTTCAAGTTTTAGCAAAAAGTTTTCTCAATTTGATTATTTGTTGAGTAGAGGAGAGGAGAGGACAATGCAAACGGTACCTATGCGAAGAAAGAGTGGCAAGCTTGCCACATTTTCCACGTTTAGTTTTTTTTAATGTGTACGAAAAAAAATCTAGGCCAACCACATATGAAATCCTGCATGTATTAGGTGTAACATTTCAAAGTGTATAACAATCACACATAGGAAAGGCAAACTGTGCACATAAAATATGGCTTATATTTAATGGCACCCCAAAAATAATTACTTTGCCCCAATATTTATTGTTACTTTACCCCAAATTATAGTAATTTACCCAAAATATAATAATTCAGCCTAAATATTTAACATTGCCCCAATAAATTGTCACTTGCCCCAAAATTTTAATTAAAATACACAAAAATTACTTGTTATTTTCTATAAATCGAAAAAAAAAGACGATTTCATAAGTATTTTTTCTGTATTTTAATTAAAATTTTGGGGCAAGTGACAATTTATTGGGGCGATTTTAAATATTTAGGCTGAATTATTATATTTTGTGTAAATTACTATAATTTTGGGTAAAGTAACAATAAATATTGGGGTAAAGTAATTATTTTTGGGGTGCCATTAAATATAAGCCATAAAATATTAGCCATTTTTCAAAACATTTTGAGTATGAACAATTAAACGCTATTTAGTACTAACCATTCCAACAATTTTAAAATAACTGAATGTTTACATTAGATCGATTTGTGTTAGAAGATAAATTTTGAAGCTACAACATCAGTAAAAACAGCAACAAAAGAAATTATTTGGTAGAGTAATAGAAATTTTAGTTTTAGTCGTGTGTGGGGAGACAAATGGATTATAACACTATTCATATTAAGACAGTTGAGGAATATTTCATTTCTTATAACGAATATGAAATATCTGGCAAACCTGGAGAGCGGTATCTAAAAGGGTTGAGGAAATGGGGGTATTGTCTCCATTTCTGCTGTATATAGGTACTATTGTCTTGTCTCCTTAGATAAAACGGACGCGGACAAGTTCATTACCTACTTATAGGGTGATTTCCTCTAGTTTATCTCTCCAGTTGTTTTTTATTGTAATGTCTCCTAGTTCAATTCGGTTTTTTCATTCCACGTATAGTATTTGTACTAGTTCTTGTGTGTATTGTTGTGTAAAAGAAGTGAAGGAAATGGTTTAGTGGTACCTACTACCTACATAACATAACTAAAGATAAGTACACATTCTATCGGCAGAGTGAGAAAGAGAAAAAGTTGGTGATATTGGATTCGAGTGTTGATTTTGTGTCCCAGACGCTATTTCGACTAATATTGTGTTATTTGCTAGTATTTGCCGTTTGTTCTAGTTTAGGCGTTTACTTACGCGTACGTCTCTCACATGTTTAGTACCTTCAATTCACTCACTCACTTTTTTGGTTACTTACTGTATACTTTGTATACTGTGTATACATAGAATAGAATTGGGCAATAGTCTAGGTACTGAACAAACTCATTAAATTTGCTCAATGATGCGCTAACACTTTTATCTTTAGCTGTCAGCCAAGATTCACTGACACGAGCTGATACGATTCCTACTTCAGTTTGGCTTCCGCAGATTTTCTTGTTTGTTTTTCGTTATCCAATAGTATCAAACTCTAGTTTACAATAGTTAGTTATACAGTTATACTTGCCTCTATGTAGTTTAAATACAGCTTTAATGTACAAAAATATTTTTTTAATTTAAACTTTTCGATGTAGACGATTTACATTACTATCTCTTTGTTTTGTGACAAACAAAAAGTTACTGTAGTTGTAGTACTTAAAGTTAATAAATCTACTTGACAATGCTAACGGTGTAGGGGTAGACTTTCTCGTCACAGTGTGAACGAAAACAACAAAATTTATGGTTCATTTTTAAGGTATAAAAGTAAGAGACTTCGCAAATTAAAACGCTGCTTAGAACTCAGATATGCAATAGATCTAAAATGACTGAATGACAAAATAGGTCCAAAAAAGTCCGGAGGTCCGTAGGTGTATATTTATAAAATTTGCTCTTAAAATGTTTCAAAAAATTGAAAATACTAGGGCCGGATAATGTTATTGTCTGATTTCTTCCAAATTGAAGCAATAATTGGACACAAATTTTCAATTACCTTCACTAAAAACAGTAAGAAGGCAACACGAAGAGCTAGATTCTAAAGTTCAGTCCCCCAATACATGGTGGTATTGTGGGCGGACAACAATATTATAGTTATTGTCATAAAATACTACAGTAATTCCTAATATAATAATACTTGTGTGCCAAAAATCAAAAATATATTCCCATGTGACGAACATCAAAGTGTCATATTTGCGTGGATGCTGACCTTTCCTTATGTATTGCTAAATAAATAATATGTACTATACTACAGTCTTATTGACAATGCAGTCTGCCTCTCTGCACCGTCTGCTGATTTAACAAGCTCTTATATATTACACATAATATCGATACATACCATTAATTTACCATCGTTATGGTAGACATAAAATATGGTATCGACATAGACACTACATTTTGGCAGGGACTTTCCTCCTTCCTCAAATTATACTTCTACTACTATTTGTTATTTACACTAGAAAGGGAAAAACAATTTTTTCCAGACTTCTCTCTGGGAGTTTCGTTATCAATAGGGTGACCGCCTTACTTCAAGCATTCTTTCCCCACGTGATTGATTTCTCCTTATTATCACAATAAAATAGCTCTATGTTTACAAAACATGCAAGCTTATGTATCATTATATCACTATCATTCATGCACAGGGCACATGTAATGCATAATGTGATGTAAGTAAAGAACTACATAGAATTTGTTATAATATATTATGTGGAAGAGAGGATAAACTAAAAAAAGAAAGAAAAAGGTCATTCCCGTTCCAATTCTGTCCTTTACAAAAATAAATTGTAACAAGAATTCGAGAAAAATAAATAACGAGAAAGACCATTAGGATAGTATTGCAAATTCAAACATGGAAATCCAAAACAAAATACATTTTCACTTAATAAATTGTCATACCAAGCGAAAATAAGGGAAAACAACTTTCCCTATAAGCACATGATTTTATTTTTGAAAAATCAAACCAGCTCGCTACTGACCAGAGGCCATCGTGTTCCCTTTCATAAACCACATTCATAAAGGCAAAGCTTCCTTAAGTGTTTCCCCAATTGCATAATTTTGTTAGATTTCTTTAAATTTCATGATGAAAGACTATTATCATGCTTAATAATGTAATATTCATATTTCCGAGACTGAAAAACGACCAAACACAAAAAACGTTTGCAGTTTTTTCAATGTTGTCTCCATAAAATAAATTTGGAAGGGGTCACGACTCCCTCTACTTTTTAAAGATGATGGGGACATCCAAAATAATAGCGTGTCACATAACAGGCGGAAATTAAACGTAAATTAAATTGGATTGGACCAATTTTTTACTCTTTGTAGTTTTTATTACATAAATGAAAAATTCTAAAATTGGGTTAGCATTTTAATACTCCAGAATACAGAAGCAATCAACTTTTATTGTGCTCTCGCACGAGAATGTTAGTATGATATCTTGATACATAATATTATATCCTACTGAAATTGGAACAGCAAAAAAGTCAAATAAAGGTACTTTTATATTAAAAGTAAGCATGAATGTTTGACACCAAGAATAATAAAGTCTCACTAGTGTATTGTAATTTTGTTGAGTAAATTGAATTAACGTGACAGTGGCGATTTTTCAGTTGCGTTTGAGTCAAATGAATTTTTCCCTATTACAGAATGCTTACAACAGAAAAAGGCTGGAGCTCTTTTGTGAGTCATTCTAAGTAGAACTTATTGTGCAACAAAGTAATTTAAACTAGGGATGTTCAGTACAACTACAGAAGCCCAAATGCTCATATAAATTTCAGCACGAGGTGAAAGTATGCTTTCTCCGTGTGTAAACTTGTTTTCACATTACATTTTATTTTGTCTAATGAATAGGAGTTTATGGTAATGAAATTCTCTCCTGGCCTGTTATGACTGGATTGGATATCATTATGATGACAAAGTATAATTATTTAGCTTAGGTACTCACTTTTGCTTTGGTATCATTGCGATTTCTTGGAAATTCTTATTAAAATTATATTCTGTCTTACACAATGCAATAGAAAAGATAAATAGCCTGAATAACAAGTTGTTTATGTTACATAATTAATGTTAAATTCTAATAAACGTTTTAACTGAAGTTATTGCAAAGTTACGTTTCAGAATTTAACGAGATACGTATAGGAGAAAGTTATGTTACGATGTTTACAACATGCAGATGAGAAAACTGTATCATTACATGTCGCATACCTTTCCATTATTGCATGAGCATACTTCTAATGTACAGGGTGGTCTATATCTACATACATCCTTAAAGAGAACCATTTTTGAATATAATATAATAATTCGTCCAAATTATTGAGAACTAAAAATAAATTGATAGAATTTGCCCAAAATAGATTTTAAAAATTGTCCATTTTACACATTTTTTTCAAAATTTTTTCATATCACCAGATACTTTGTAATTTTTCTTCAAAATAACGGCAAAACCCCAAAAATGCTGATTTGACATTTTCTCCATTTTCTAAAAATTTCCACCCATTTCTCCCTTTTTGTCTAGAAATTGACATTTTTCTTGTTTGGTAGATAAAATCACAAAGAGGACGGTGCATGCAACACATTAGGTATATTCTAGTGAATATTTTCATACGGTATGCATTTCATAAAAACAAAAGACTTTCAGAGCATCAAGGCATCCCATGCTATAGGACAAAGAATAAACTTTTGTTGTCAGAACTAGTAAAAGTCTAATGAAACATTATATCCCAAATTGACGGATACCTTCGTTGATGATAGAGACTTACGTCATAAAGATCCATAAGTGCATTAAGTATTCTTGTCTGCACTGGTAGAATATTAAAAATTAGGTCATTATACCTTCTAAGTAGGTACATCAGGTAGTGTTATGTTAAGTGATCATTAATCATCAGCTCCATGAAATTAATTAGCATAGAGAAGTGCCACTGCCATTTGCATCAGATGATTTCTCTCCCATTATTATTAAGCCAAGACCAAGACATTCATTACATCAGCCAACTCAACAGCCTATTAGAAATTCAACTAATAATAGGTATGCAAATTGATTTAGTAGTAGTTATAGGGATACATACATATACTTAGACATGTCAGCTTCAGGCTTTAGATACTACTACAGGGACACGATAACGATGCAAATATTTATTACGTTATTGTCTAGTGATTTCATTTAGGTTAGGTATGCACAGGATCCCATAGTTATCTCAAGAGTTTATGGACGTTTTAATGATGTCTCAATTAGGGTTTTGTTCTATATCACAAATTATTCAAAATTAGGAGACATGGATTTAAATACGCATTATAATTGTATAACCAATTAAATTGATTTTACTGCTAAACTAATGTGATAAAGAAAGCTGTGGTTTGGTTAATTTTTCTGTCAAAAAATTTGGCGAAAGGACGGGTGATTGGTTATAACTGGGTATTTTGGTAGGGTATACTCGGATTCGGGTACAAGTGTATCTATTTGATCTACTTATATTTTTAAATATGAAATCCACAATAATTAATAATTGGCTGTGGCTTTAATTTCACATTTCATATTTTCTGTTATTCCATAATATTTTTACGTTTTCAGCTTTCGAAGCTGGCATTAAATTTTGGAGAAAGAATTCAAATGCCTAGATACATAATATAAGACAAGCCCAGACAATTATTTTCTTTGCTGTGATTTGAGAGAGGTGTACCAAAGAGGACGGTAATATAACAGTAGAGGTTAATTTTCCGTTTGGGAGCTCAAATTAGTATCCTGGTCTGGTTTGGCCCTGTTCCATGGTCCCTGATTGTATACTACATATACTACTAGATAGATATGTAGATGTAAAGAAGATAAATCTCCTAACGTTCCAAAACAATAACGATACAATACAAGTAACTATACAAGTGCATCCATTTATAGGAGCTGAATTGTGCGGTTAGGGGTTTGGCCAAATGGAGATTTACAATATAAGCAGACAAGCTTGGCTTTTCAAATGAGCAATTCACCAGAACGCATTTCAAGCGTAAACTAGATCTCTATGTACATTTGCACTACTGGGTAGTACATTGGAATGTTTCAGCTTCAGTATATAGATCTACATCCTCCAGCCAAGCCAAGCCAAGCCAGGCCAGATATCTCTGGAGGAAGTCGCTTCTTGTCAGTTCTTATGCTTCAATGTTCTTTAAAGCCTTTGCACAATGTCTCTCTATCCTAGCTAACACAAAAAGAAAATTAGGGTTGCCAGCAATTAAAGGACACCAAAAATTTTAGGAAGTTTGGATTTTCTTGGGCATTTACTTTGAAAATAGTAAAAGCATAGGATAAATGCTAAATTGTTCATTAGTTTGGGGCATTCGGTCTAATTGACTTCTTGTTACATATAAGGAATGTTCCTATTTCCTTTCCTGGTATTTTGGTATGCAAATGTAAAAATTCTGGTGCTGAAATGAATTTAGTAAATCCCTCGTCCAGAAAAACCTAAACAAGGAACCGACTTTTATAAGTTTTGCCCGAAAGACCTTTCGCCAAAATGTACATTTAATTTTGTCAATAGTAAATACTACAGTATTGTACGCAAATCGTAGTAAAACATTTTTTAAATTCTGTTCCCCTAAATCCTTCAGCTTGGGATTTATTAATTTTTGGTTCATTTTATCACGATGTATGTATTTTTGTAGCCTTTGTAAGGATGGAAAAGATTTTAGGGTCTAACCTTATATTTTGAGTAAACCTGGCAACCCTTTATGAAAGTATGGAAGAGAAGTCAAGGAAAGACAAGCCTTTCATTAAACGAACCAAAACTTACATCATTCCAGGTCCTAATACCTAAACTAAGACTTGTGAATCCAAGTTAAGACAAACTGGGGTTGGTCCTGCTCCTGAAAGCCATAAAGGCAAAATAATATAGGTTTGTGGTTTGGGCGGAATGCAATGAGACGGAAAAGACTGTGAAGTCAACCAAAATTCAACTCTCGATCACGAAATTGTAGAGACAAGAGAAGAAACGATGTAAAAAATGCCATTCTACATTCTAACGAAAAATTCCTTTAGTCTCCTTTAGCTCTGCTCCGCATGGCACACAACTTTTCTAATAAGTAATATCGCCAATAAGTGTCTTTTAAAGGGGAATCCTTTCGTCTCTTATGTTATCGTTAGTTTGTGGAGAAAATTATGGATTCCAATTCCAACTTGCAAAGGAGCATAACACAACTCTTTGT
The DNA here is from genome assembly GCA_034694165.1 of Tomocerus mixtus. Classification (NCBI taxonomy): domain Eukaryota; kingdom Metazoa; phylum Arthropoda; class Collembola; order Entomobryomorpha; family Tomoceridae; genus Tomocerus; species Tomocerus mixtus. The sequence continues at coordinate 3,791 of JAQFYC010004972.1, read as the reverse complement.
TCTGAACTTCATTTTTGCAATGCAATGCATGCATATGAATTTTTGTTCGTCTAATTGGGCAAAGAAACTCTTGGAGGAGACAAAGTACCTTCGTTCTCAAATCCTAACTATTCTATTCTATTTTGGGAAAATACATTCATTCCTTTGCTACACTACTTACAAATGTAATGTTAGAATTGCATGCACACCTATAAATATGTGATGCACCGAATTTATCCAATACTTGGTTGTAAAACATTTTTTTTAAAGATTCGAAATATATCCTTGAAGTATGTAGAAATGTTACAATTGTTTGGATATACTACTTAGCAATAAAATATTACGGCGCTATTTTATTGGACCCAACTGTAAGAATTGACACCCATAAGAATCGGCCCAATGAATCGTGCATCCTATATCTAAAAGCGAAGTATAAAGTGCCACATATAAATAAGGTCTGATGAGCGGGGCTCGTGGTACAATTCCCTTATTCTTCGAGGATTTTCGGAAATGCTTTAGCTAAAGAAATCTTTAACAGAAGATATAGTTCTATTTGTAACTAAGGATTCAGTTTCACTGTTAAATTTTTATCTATTCTCTCCAAATAAATAGCATTCATTACCAAAAACTTTAATTTAATTTAATATCAAATAAGTCTGTTTAACAACTAAATTGTAATCTCATTACTGTGTTTTTGTGACAAACTTCAGTTGTCTGAAGTCAGTGCTCAGTGCGCACATCAATAAATGTATTTCCCCCTTATAGAAATAAGCCGTGGAAAAATGAAAGTGCCAATTTTTCTTGTACGTAAGTAGAAATGTATTGTATGTGAAATAAAACATGAAACTTGGCCAACCAAGAAAAACTTTTAGCGTTTTAAAAGATATAAAAAGAAACTGGGCTATTCTCCTTTAATTGAACGTTATATCTAAAATTCTTTCATGTTTGTGTGCAGATTAACGGATGGACGAAGATGTCCTAAGTCCTATACCAATATTTGGCTTTGACTTTAAAAACGTATTTGGACCATTATTATTCTGCAATTATTTTCATTAATTAAATCCCCAATATAGAATTTTTTGCCTATTATATTATTATAATGGAAGAAGTTGTGCAGGTTTATATAATGCCGGTAACTATTACGATTTACTTGTTAAACGATGAAAACTTGTTACAGCTTTTGATTGCAATATCGATTTACACAATAAATTAAAATTGTTGTTTTCTTTAATGAACTGAATACGGAATACTATGTACAAACACTTAAAAATATGCAAAAAGATTAATACTCGAGCTACCGTGGATTCATAGTATTAACTATAAACTCCTATTAGGTCACATCATAAAACAAACTTCCATATTGTTATGTAGATGTGCCTAGATCACCAGCATTATAAATTGAAACCTTAAAATATAAATGAGCATTAAAACTATTTATTGGTGCTTTATGGAATTCAAAGTACCTAAAGACTAACCAAACTAAAGATACGCCACAACATTATATTCGGTAATAATTTTCTCATTGTCGCAAAATGCTGATTGAATGCTTAAGCTATCCCAGTATATATATATATACTTACTATATAGCTAAGCTAACAGTAAGTAAGTACATCTCCGAATATATTGTACCATACCACATGTACTATATTATATGTACATATATATTATAAATTATCATATGATACATTTTAGGTATTAGTAAGACTACTATGACTATATTACTACACGTAACATATAGTTGCAGAGGTGATAAAAGAGATGATATAGCAAGAAAAACTTTTTCCCAGAGCAGCCAGACGGGAGCAATTTAGCTTAGTTTTATTACAAGGACACGCTAGGTAATCAATTGGCAGAAAACTTTCGATTTCATGCTTTTCTAAGAACACTAAGAAGGAGAAGATTCAATTAAAACTTTCAATAAGAAAACGTGTACTGTGTTCCAACTACTAAAACATATTTACTAGCACTTCGACAAACGCCTGCTAATGATAAAAATACTAATACCCAATTCACAGAGCACCAGACCAGTGAAATTTACAAGAAGCAGACCACAAGATTCAATTTGGTTGCTGGAGATGAAGTTGAAGTCGTGGTGATTGCTCTGTGTGTTATTAAATTGCACCCGTACATAATAGTACATACCTGCCTTGCTAGACTTTACATTTACAAGCAAACTAAGAAATTTAATTAAACTAAGTAACTAGTATAAAAGAGATTTAAAAAACATGTGTTAGATAATATAACGCATGTGTCTAATAATAAGTATTTAGGTACATTTTTTAATTTTACCGTGTTGAGTAATTCATGTAATATGTATACTAAAGATAAGTACCATATTGTATTTAATCTATATTGTATAATATTGTATAATATTGCATAATAGGTTATTTAGAATTAAGCAAAGGACAGTTCTACAAATTATGATCCATGGTGCCTTTTCATTGTTGTTTCAAACTAATGTATAACAAGATAGCTCACATTATTATTTTATACAAAGAAAACTAACTACTTATGTAAAGATTTCTCTGGAACTTTTGCACATACACCAATAATATGATACGTGTAAGTAATAACCTTATTACGTAGATATTTCACAGGCAGAAAGTACTACCAACCATGGCCATGGTTCAGTCCATAATTTGCGTTAATAAATGCTATTAAATACTCATGCATGTGGCTCAGATAGTTACATAGTAGTAGGTGCCATATAATTATACCCAGCAAGATAAAATAGGATAATACAGTACATTTTAGCTTATCTTTTTGCAGTTTTTAATATAACCTATTTAAAAAAAGTTCTCATACTTGAATTTTTGCTGGAATTTCTAAAAGTGGAATATTTTGGAAGTCTATAGTAAAAAAGTACGTTTCTCTTAATACGTATGGCAATTTTACCCAACCTTGGGTAAAAATTATCCTCTATCAGATTTCTGCGAAAAAATTACTCAATGTTGTAGAAAATCGTTTCACGTTTGCAGAAAATAATCGTCGCACTTTTTTGCCCTGTAGGTCGACAATATTTTTGCAAAAATGAAAATTCCTACGCAAATAGACAAAGGTTATTGTGTGCCTATGACATACTTATGGATGGATGCTCACGTTGCGTTTTGCGTTGTGTAAGTTTCCTACTTATCTTGCACAACGCAATAATAGTCTCAATATATAAGCCAGACATCCATGATTTACGTAAGTAGTTCAGTAATATTAACCCCAGAGATTGTACTATTTTCGGCAGAAAGTAGAAGCTCGCAAGTCGTAACATAACTATTACCCTTTTACTACTTACGTATATGTAATGGTAATAACATAACACTTCCATTTCCGTTTCGTAAGAGGGACTGCGACTAGATTGTGAGTTTGTGAGTGAGCTGGAAACTGAACTGATGAAGCCTATTGAAAACTGTAATAGGTAAACACGCCCGCTTTAATTTTCGTGAATGGCTTTCGGTGTGCAGCAGCAGTATATCTCTTTTACTTTTAAAGAGGCCTACTTTACGGAACTGGCATGGCAGGAGTTTTAGATGGAAATAGTTGAGTCAAAGTCAGAACATAACAAAACCATAACCACACGTAACCACACAAAGTATTATAGTAATAGGACGTGCCGTTTAATTCTAAGCCTCTTTCCCATTTCCATAAACCCAGGTCCAGGTCAGCTCATTTACTGTGTATTGAAATTGAGAAAATAAGGCTACATACCAAGAAAATACAACAATGAGCCCTCTACTTTGGAAACAAAGGGGCGGTCCACTTATTTTATATAAATAGGCACAATCGTAACAACAAGTTACATAAAATGGCTTTTGCATAAG
>JAQFYC010004971.1:0-15566 GCA_034694165.1 Tomocerus mixtus | reverse complement strand
ATTTGTTAATTTTCAGGTATTATGGCCATTTTCTTTATTTTGGACCCTTTTGGTTTTGTGCTTTCTTCACGTTGGTACCTACAGTGCAGTGCGTAGTACAGAATATGCTAAATGGTAATAATATCTCATACATGTAGAATTGTGTATATATAAAAGTCTCTCGTGAGTCAGTCATTCAGCCAGACAGTGCAGTGTAGTGTGCAGAAGGTGTGATATAAAAACATAGGATTATTTGCGTGGGTGGATGGCGGATATGGTGGATATGACAGATTGCTACATTCGAATGCATTCATTCGATTGATTCATTAAATTCATAGGTACATTTCATATACTATACTATACTGCACTACACCGATGAGATGGCTTGATATATGAAGGTACAGTTAATGTTCTACTATAGAGGATAAAGCTCAATTTAGCTTTTTAGTTACAAATAAAACATTGCAAAACTGTGTGTAAAAAAGTAGCGGAAGTGAACAGGTGCAAACTGTTAGCAGTGAACAGGTGTATTTGTTGTAGCCTAATTTGAATGAGTCAAGTCTGTTTATGGCCAAATCTCACATTGCCCCAATAAGTGGGGCATTGTGAGAAAGTAAAATTTATCCTTGCATTGAATTCCGCTAACACAATTCAAAAAGGTTGAACCGTGCGTTTAAAAGTTACAAAAATATGAGGTACCACACTACTTATGCATATGTATTCTGCATGCACTGTAAATTGAACAATGAGTTATAAAAGAGTCTATTTCGGAACCTCAGTATGAAGTTTCAAATGTCGTGGGGAAAATGGGTGTAAATCTTTGAAAACGGCATGTACCACACTACTGATGCATATGTATTCTGCATACACTGTAAATTGAACAATGTTTCAAATTGACTTAACTCAGTGACCCCTTGACCGATTGACCCCATAATAGGAGGTCTTCGTCCTCTCGTCCCACAAAGGACGTATGCTGAGTTGGAAACGGTTTAACTTAATCGGTTCAAAAGTTATCGTGTTTACAGACAGATAGACAGACAGACTCCCAGGCAATGGAACGGGATAGGATAGGGATAGGAGCGGATCGGGAGCGGATCGGGATAGGGTCGGATCGTTTGAATATTGGAATGTTCTGGGATCGGGATAGGATCGTTTGGGTGTTCTGGGATCGGATCGTTTGGATGTTTGAATGTTCTGGGATCGGATCGTTTGGATGTTTGAATGTTCTGGGATCGTATCGTTTGGATATTGGAAAGCGCCGGGATCGGACCGCCAAACCTAAAAGTTACATGTGTGGTCCGGCCTTGCCGGGGGACAGAATGACCAATTCCTGCTACCGTAGATAGTATGCACACCCAATGAGTCTTGTCCTTGCCAATATGCCCAAATATTTTGGTGGTTATTGTACATAGTCGGAAATATGATATTAAAAATATATATTTCTACTTTTTCCAAATAGCACATATTTAGGACAGCACTGTACACATATGGAAGCCTATTCGCGTGACGCGTGACATTGTGAGAGACGTGAGCCTAAACTGGCACAGGGCTGTCCAAGGTAAGTATGTGTCATTTAGAAAAAATAGAATAAATATATATTTTTAACATAATATTTCCGAGTATTCTCTGTGCTATATTTATTATACCTATGAACTCGGAATTTTGGTTCGGCCTATTTCATCGTCAGCTTCGGCTATGTTCCCCTCGTCGTAGCATACGTTCTATTCGGCTTTCACTTAAGTTATGTTCCCGGACACACTGCTGCTTACAATCTTTCTCCAATATTAACTGGAGTTACTGTAAATACTGTAAAATAAAAACGCCATCACATGCACTTACTATTTAATTAAACATCATATTCGCTGATGAAATCGTCTCAATCCTACTTCAGTCAAAATATTAAGTACATAGTATTGGGCAGCACCGATGAATCTAATTCTAAACTAGATTTTATTAAACCATACTTAAGTTCCGAACCACACTATTGATCCCCACGGATGGTTAAGTTTATTTTGATCCGTCCTAGCACGGTTTAAACCAACCAAGCTCCAATACCATCAGCAACAAATCCTTTTTATACATATAGGTAATCTTATTTCCCGCTAATGATGAACATCCCGAATTCGAGTCTCTTCACGTGAGGTATTTCCTCGGTGTGGAGCTTCGGGTCGCTTCGCATTGGGTATCGGGTGGTTTCGCGTGTGGTGTCAGGAGGCATCACATCGGGTGGCGGGGAACTTCGTATCGGATATCGGATGTCATCGAGTCGTGTCTGGTGAAGCATTATTGCGTTGGATGTCGGGTGACTTCGCGTCGGATATCGGGTGTCTTCGATGTAGTACATTGCATTATTGCATTTAAGGTAAAGTAGATACTAGGTAGTTCGCCTACATAAACTCTATGTTAAATCAAACCAGCCAATGAGAGGACAGAAAAAGTTCGTCAGTGACGTCACATAAGCGAAGTGCATGTAAAATTCCTATTCCAAATTTCACGTGACCGACGAAAACCAGAAAATGCGGGACTCATCACGAAATACCCATCTAACTTACCTGCTTTACCCGTTTACCCTAGGCTCGACTCTGTACTCGTAGTAATGTTGTTTGCAATTTGGGTTTTCACTTAGGAAATATATTACCTAGGTAATCACGTTAACAAGTAAAGCTTAACTGTTTTACTGGCTTTACTGGTGAGATGAAGTGAGCGAACCACGAAGTTGAAGAGTGGTAAATTAGGTTATTCAGTATTGTATCCCCCAGCAACAAATTTTGCTTTAAAAATCATTCCACATGTCAACATCTGCGCATGTTGACATGCGTTGCTGAGGAAACCGTCTGGGTATACCTAAGAATTACCTGAATTACCTGCCTCCATGGCAAGTAAACAAGTAAAGAGATAGGTAATACTATTTCGTGTGTATTTAGATAGGAACAGATTACTCGTCGGGTTTACTCGCATTACCGATCGGTAATTCTATTACCTGATTACCCGTTTACTCATTTACCTATTCCTAAGTGAAAACCCAGAATATAAATGTAAACTTATTTGTTATGCATATATGCAAGTTTCTGTTTAAATACTGTTTGTTTATTCTCTTATTAGTGTTACATAATGTCTTCTTCTTCTTGTAATTATAACTTTCGTCACCCAAGAAAATGGTATCCTACCCCTCTACCGAAGTCCGATTTTAGCAATTTACTTTAAAACAGGAAGATTGCACTTGCCTAATAATTAATTTTTATTTCTGCTGTCTTTAGTTTAGCCATCAATTTTATTCCTGCCTATTATGTTTATTTTTATTTATTATGTAGGGGTTACATGCGAATGTGGGCTTCCGTTCTTAAACATGAACAAGTTACACAGCCTACATTTGGACCAGGGACTATGCATACTATGTAAGTATCTAAATCAATATTATTTCCTTTTGTTGTTATTCTTGCCCTGTCCTATAATTTTTATAAATTAAGGTACCAGTACCATATCTCTTGATTAGGTATGTCAATATTCTCATCTTAGGCCAATTGCATTTTTCTAAATCTTGCATACTATTATAATGTTATATATTAAGGTTGCTATAGTAGTAGTCCCCTCGGGGTAAGGTTGTTCCAGCCCAATGCTTTTAATTTTAAATTAGAGTTTTTGACACTTCTAGTGAGCAATGTTGCAGGATGTAGCCTGGACTGGACAAAATGTCCATCCACTGTATACTGTTACTGTACTGAAGGAGAATAAAAAATCTTTATGAAACATTTCTGTATCGATTCGATGCAACGGATTCTTATGCACTAACTTGCAGCTTGTTAGCTAGTTGTTGTATTCTAATTATCTGTTGCCTTGTCATGTTCTTCCGAGATGAGATGATGATGTTATGAATTGCTATGCGAATGAGACTACGGTCACTAACAGAGACAAATTGACGACGGACAGAGACATGTAGGATATCCCCAAACAATTTCTGTGGGCAAGGATAAAAGCGCGGTGGATTACGAAATCTGCAAAATAGTCAACTCAGGAATCAGGATTGTCAAACTAGCAGTGCAGTGTGTGAAAGTTGAAGTCGTGTAGTTTTATACGCGCACATTTGCATTGCATGAACACGTAGCGTAAACAGTTAAATGTACTTTTATTAGTGTTACAAGTTAAATGTAATTGAGAAGTTGGAAGTAAGCAAATTACCTCCCAAACGTTGACGTGGACCAGGAACGTGTTAATTTTAATGTTGACACATGACACAACAATAAAGGTATGTGCTTCTAAAATTAATATTGTAATTTTTGTGTTTGATTGTCAACAATTGAAACATTTTTAATATCAAACATCAAACTAAAACCTTTGACCCACCAAGTAACATATTCCATAACCCGCGATTCCACAATCCACACCCTAACTGCTGATCGCTACTAGTGACTATTACTATTACCATATATGTTCTTATCTGTGCATGTAGGTATTTAGGTATGTCAATTTATTGTTTCGGTTTTTTGACCACATATGCCAGCGATCATAAGTTGTGAGTGGGTCAATTATATTCAAATAATTTAATTCTTAGTTGCTCATTTGTCCGATATTCCAGGCATATATCTCAGCATAAAGGTGGGATAAAAAATTGTGTCAAAATCTTTTTCCTGGGGATTTTTGACATTGTTGTGGTATTTAATTACACCACATCATTTAACTTTTTTCATTTTGCTCACAATCAATATAAGGAATCAGAATCATCCCATACGTGTTGTACGTGTGAAATATCTTCCTCGCTTATATATTGGATGTTATCTTAATTATCACGATTTTAATTCGTTTTTTGTTTTAATGAGATTAGAGTTTCAGTTCAGAACTAGAGTTTCTGGGTAACCCTACATTCCAACATCCTTCAACATCCTAGACGTTCATAGTGTTATGCAGTTTCTTTTATTACTTTTTGATTATTGACTTTTGCTTCATTCAATTTTTGCAGCTCAGCAGCGGTATAGTGAGAGCAGCGGCGACCAGCAGTGACAAGCAAAGTAGCATCCCTCCTGACGTTATGATATAGTTAATAATTAATAGTTGTAATGTATAGTTGTAGTTACATTAATATTAATTGATCAACAGTTAGTTTTACGCTTATTGAAAAGTATAAGCTCGACTGATTCGGCTGCTTTAAAGCGTGACGTGACACTTGTTTTGAAATACTTTGATACTTTGAAAACCGAAACTGCCTGTTCCTAAAATCCTCAATAAACGGAAAAAATATAGATAATGGATAAAAGTGGTGGATTTTCCAAAGAAAGTCCTGGAATTCACTCTACTCGTCTTGGAAGCGATGTAAGATATTCAATATTATAAACAATGCATTTACCTACAGCTCCTAGATCCAATAGTTGCACAATAAACTTATGACAATTTAATGGTTTCAAATGACAAAAATTTTTGGTTTTTGAAATAGATGGATCTATCTATAAAATCGATGGGATCGGATAGTGATTTAGGATCACAATTAGAGGGTGATATTACTGTTCAAGGCATACCGAATATTCAATCGGATGGACCGGAGGGAGATTTCAATACCTTAGATGAACCAATACTAAACACTATTGTAAGTTATTAAGTAACTTTGGTTAATCATACATTTTTTCTTAGTTACTTTGGACTTAGAAGTCATGTATAGTTTGTCGTGACTTACAGCCAGGCACGCTTCACAACCCCTAGCAGCCATGAACTAAACACGTTGTACATAACTTTAAATTCACGGATTTTTAAATGCGAACAGTTAGTTTAAACTTATACTGACAAGATGTCATGCGTTTTTTTAAAGTTTAGCATAAAGTATTTTAGCTTGAATATGTTTGAGTATTTTTATAATAAATAGCAAAATAAAAATGAGGCTGTAAAATTCAATTGTGGTATGAAGTGCTGAGGCTGTTGTTCTTGGCTGTACTGCGCGGCTAGCAATACATAGTGAAACTCTAACTCAAAACATATCAATTTTTATTTTTAAATCAACAATGTAATATTACTCCTTAATTTGTCTAACAATTACAGTCCCGTGATGTTAAAGCTGTTGCACAGAAGTTGTTAGGTGCTCTATTGCCAAATTCTAAAAACGTACTGATGAAAGAATGTAAGTGGAATTGATAATCGTCTTCTGTAGTGTTCTTTTAAGAAGAGAATGTATTGTATACTTTATTGATGATTGAGGTGAAAGTTTCTAACCATTTCTTTAACATTGACAGGGGATTTATGGGGACCGTTATTCCTTTGTACTTATATCGGATTGTAAGTAATATTTATTACGCATTTTACTTTGACAATATTTTGGTGGTGTAACTAAGGCTAATTGTATATTTCTGAGAGTGATGATAAATATGTTCGTCGATTGATCCACAAAAATGACGTTTCGCTAATAATTCAAATTATATTTTTGAGTTACATTGACGTGTTACAAGGATAGATTTGAACAGCTTGTTTAGACATTCTCTGAAAAGTAGTTTGTTGATACTTAATTATTCCAGTTACTAAATACTTATTTTTTAAGCCAACTTATGATATTAACTACTTTTTATTATTGTTACTCTAGAATCCTTCAAAATATGGGAGAGGACTCGAATGGTTACCAATTTACCGAACTTTTTGTATTGGTGTGGGTTGGTTATGCAGTCATCACATACAACTTTGTATTTTGTTCTCCAGCAACGATGTGAGTGATGTCTTTTGAATTTCAATGAATACTAGCTTAACTAGATTGGCGTTTTTGAAGAATTCTTTAAGTTCTGAGCTAAGCAAAGAACTTTGCTGCACCTTTTTTAATTATGGGCACTTAAGACTTAAATATTTGCATACCAGTATAATAAAAATAGCATAAAATGAATAAAATTTTCAGAAGGCAGTATTGTACTACACTGTGAGTTGGCAGAAGCAACCAAATAAATGTTGTTGATTGTTTGTCATGTGTGCTTTGCATATATTTTAAGCAATAGTATATATCATAATTTTATATAACTATATAAACAAAAATAGTGTTTTGCTTTTATGCTCTTTATGAACGATAACTGGAATAATTATTGCAATTCATTTATTTGATTTAGATCAACTTTTCAATGTGTTTGCGTTTTGGGGTACTCTCTTGGTCCACTGGCTATAGCAGTAACGTTGCTTCAACTAATGCACATGTTCCACGTGATTGATGGAACCTTCTTTCTCCGGTTTATATTTATATCTGCAGCAGCGGCATGGTCTTCTTTTGGTAAGTAAATATGTCAATGTCGATGTGTTGTTTCTATTAGTTAGTTTACCTTTTCTGAATTTTTCAAATTGTAATTTGTAAATGAAACCATGAAGATGTGTTGCACATGCACAATTAAAGTTTAAGGTAGCTTATGAAATCTTAGCTTTATGAAATCTTTGCCTTGACAAACTGCAACAGTTGTCAATTCAGCATCAACTAATGAAGAATTCAGACAAAACCACTATTTAAAAAAGTATGATTGAGTTATTGAAACATTTGTATAATTATAATTAATACCTTTAAATAGGTACTACATAGTAAACAATAATTTGAAAAATATCATTTGAGTTGTATACTATACTAATACTTAATGGTAAAATAGTACTGTCATGTAGTGGTGTCGAACTATCAGTACTTCATTTCGCTACTATCATATCCTTACACCTAGAAACTATCATTGCATTGCAACTCTATCTATTTCGTAAGTACATTATAGGTACATAAATAAATGAACAGACATATTTGAACTGAAATTTTATTGTATCGTATAATGTATAGTTTAATGTAATAGACGAAAATTACAGAGTAGTCTCTCTTCTAAGTTATTTGTATGCATTAAGAAACAGATGAATATGCAAAGGTAGTTTTCATTTGGTACCACAATGTTAGAATTGCATCGTGACGAATTGTTATAGTAGGAATGGAATGCAAATTATTGTGCATTTACTAAAGCTTTTCCATTTAATTTCTTTCTCTAGCGTCCACAAAAATTTTCGGAGCTACAGTGCCAGAAGAAAAAAAAATGGTGCTGTTAAGCCCAGTGGTAATCCTGTACGTATTGGTGGCCCTTCTAATACTATATCATTCCGGCCCATCTCATCATGCACCTCTCCAACCAAGTAATACAACTTCCACGACCTGAAAAGCGAATTAGAAGTTCATATACCTATGTTGTGTACTAAATATCCTAAAAATTAAGATTTAATATATATAAAGTTGTTTGAATATATTAAACACAAATAACCTAGCTGATAAAATGTAAATATAGCCAACAATATGCAAAGTTTGGGTACTTAACTGTAGATTATAGCTTGAATATTTGAGCTTTAACACCAAACTATAATATCCAATATCCAATTATGCGCCTTTATGGTTTGTATTAGTTCATGTATCCAGCACTTAATAATAGATAATATTGCTTTTATATATTATCTGTGTGGTACCGCCTCTTAAAAATTCGTTGTATGAACCCAATTACTAACTACCCACTGGGGTTGCACGTACATAAAATGTTAGGTGATATTGCAATATAAAATGTAACCGAATGTTTAATTAATAAAGTGGTGATATTTACAACGCAATTTGCATATACAATTTTGATAATAATGTAATTTGTCACTGGAAATCGTGCCAGTTTTCGAATTAGCATTTCTGAACTGGCAAGAAGTACAAATGCATACAATATTATGATAGATCCATGTTTAAATTATTCAAATTCTCCAAATCTTAAAGTTTACTATATTCATTTGATCTGCTTAACTATGACATATATTATGCTAACGTTGATCTAATCGATGTTATACGGAAGCTGACCCAGTGTTATTATATGTAATAATATCTAGATTTAAAGGAATCCGGAACTTCATACAATTTGATGAACGGTATTCAGTTTAAAATGATAATGATAATACTTACAATCGTCCCCTTACTAAAATACGAGATATAAAGATGTTAATATGCAAATGACATACACACAGCAAGTGGCTACGAAATAAGTAACTGCAATACTATGCAATATATTTAAGTAGGCATCTGAATTGCTTAGGCACCTAAGGCTTTATAGAGTGAATGTTATCCAGAAGGCACAATATATCGAATTCTAAGGACGTATATTCTTTTGAAATTTTGGACAAATAAATTGCTAAACAACATTCTGATTTTTTTTTCGAACATTAAAGCATGAAAGCATAAGAACTTATATTATTATTTTAGTTTCTTGTGTCGAGAATCTAATGTTTTGAACATAAAACGTGGTTTTTTAATGTCGGCCAGAAAACATACACATAATAAGGTATATTTGAAACCGCTATGAAGATTACTTTATTACTTGATATTCTTAAGTACAACTTTTGCTATGTAGTGCACTTAACAATCAATTTCATACAATATCCATTATGTTTTATGCTATTTCTTAAGCTCTTATGCTTGAGTTTTAGCAATCACCCTATTAATTGATTGGAATATAAAAATTGAGTAGGACTATAGTACCTATGCTAAGTATTTTTGCAGATAAATTTGATCCATCTGTATTTTGGAAAATAGTCGCGGTGAGGTATCATCTAATGTCAATAAAGTCAGTGTATATGACATCTATCCCCCTCGGAAAAACGAAGATAAATTACAGAAAACTATTTGCAGTCTTTATTTACAGCATTAAGTCAAATTAAAATAACATAGCAACAAATGCACCAATGCATTATGAAACATATTCATCGAAAGATTAACAATTGGACTATTCCAATGCTCCAACTGTTATCATAAAATGGAGGAAAGTGCCCAAATCTCCAGAAATTTCATTTATAAATACAACCTATAAGGGGTTGTGGTAAATTACACCCACTTCACCCCGTTCACCCACTTTGAGTTTTTAGCCTAACCTAACCTAACCGGACACAATCACAGCGGAGAAATTGTTTTTCGAGGTAGGGTAGAAGATGGATCATCCTTATGGACAAGACCGTGCAAACTAGCACATGCCTCATCTCTGCTTTAAACGAATGAGGGGCGAAAAGAAGATACCCAATCGGCTACCGAGTAGGCAAAACGAATAAAAATTAAGGCTGACATATGACAGTTCAACACACACAACCAGAAACAAAGTACTTACTACTAGTACTATATATTTAACAACTATATCCGTTCACGATTTTTAACATGTAGTCTAGCATTCTACGTTTGTATTAGCGATCTGTGGAACACAATTGCATCAAATGGGTGGTGTGGGTGAAGTGGTGTAATTTACAATTCCCTACCTATGAACGTACTCGCAATTCGCAATTCGTTCGTATTACTTCCATAATACGTGTACACATTCAGCTGTAGTCGTCACAGCACAGTTTTCGTAGTTCGTAGATGTACATTAGAAGGCATTCTCAAAGAGAAAAGCGAACAGAAAGTACTTTCTTGCTTCTCTGCGAAGTGACTTACTTGAGACTTTTCCCTGTTTTGAATTTGCTAGTATACTCAACAATCTTCGTTTATGTAGTTGTCTTTTGAAACCAAAACTACAAATACCGTCTTTAACTACACTATATATGTAGACCTTTATACTCATTTGTAAATAACGCGGTTAACACATATCATGGTACCATTAAATAGCTGATTTATCTATTCGTATTTGCTTTATACTAAATTAGTCTCATGTTTCATATAGTTTATAAAATCATCAATTTTTTCATGCTTTTGGTATTTATATTAGCAAGAATTAAGAGCAGGCTTTTCTTAGCATGTGTGCAATTCAAATAGGAGAAGGCTTATTTGATATTATCATTCCCAGTAAAAATAGGGTAAGAGAATTTGTGAAAGAGGGAAAATGGTTGCAGCTGATGCCATAGACCAAGTAAGCTTGAAATGAAAACAGAAACTGTTTAACTAAATTGTATAACATGCACTACTGCTACTGGACATTAGAAATCGCGGGGCACTGACAATAATGCATACCTATAATGCACTGCACTCTGTCTGGAGTCTGCTGGAGTGTCTGTTTGTCTCGGCTGCTGCAATACAATAGAATTTCACTAATACCTAATCGTTCTCTGCTTCCTATAGCTATGTCCCATATAAATAAAGGTATGAGGATTTATATTTATGGCTATCCTCGCAAAGTAATATCAGTTCCTAGAACAGTTAGAACCTTCCCAACATGATGCATAAGGTGGTTTGGTAAAGGTAGGGCTTGTATATAATCAGAGAGGAATAGTGGATGATGCTCCTCGTTGGGACACTAAATAACTCCTTATACCTACGCTTCCCTATCTCTATCCATCTACTTATACACAATATTATTATTATTACGTAACATCGCAACGTAACGCAGTAGAACCTCCAGCTTGGATTTTATAACCGGTAAGTTATATATAATTTCGTGTTCCTAAAGTATTTCTGTGTATTAGATTGCAATACGATTGAAAGAACACAACAAAATACATCAGCAGCGGTGGTAGTGTATATCTATTTATCTGAAAACTGGGTTGATAGTGTAAGTGTATGTAGTAGGTAGGTTGTAGGTATTGTGTGTGCATAGACATGGGGCATGCATGGTATAAATGTATCTGTAGTGGTGTAGTTTATTGTAGAATAGAGATAAGTATCTGACTTAGAGATCGGAGAGCAACAGAAGAGCAGATGTGTTGTGTTCTTGTGTTGGACTTGGACATGACATGGTCTAAAAAAGAGAAACCGGGGACCCGAGTAGAGCGGTTGGTAGTTGGTTTGCTTCGTCGGATTGCATTGGCTTCGTTTATCCTTAGCTGCAGTTAGCTATACTTATTATTGCTTTACTAAAGTTCCGTCGCTGTTCCTCGCGTAGAAGTTGCCTGTAGAATATGTTTGAAGCTCTTTTCGGAGAACACAAGAGGAGGGTATACATAACAGGGTAAAATACTACTAAACATGTACTACGAAAAAGACAAACTACCAAAAGCCCTGCATTTTTGTATTTGTACAATAAACTATGTAACTAAAGTACCTACGAACGTATGTACACATAGGTAGGTAGGTATGTATATGTGTAAAGACCCTTCATATCTAGACATAAATATACATATTGCATTGCACTGTCTTTGCTGGACTATATATATATATATATATATTCAACATAGATAATACTTAAAAGGTAAAGGAAAATTGTAAATTACAAATAACTGAATTGTAATAATATTAAGGAAAGCATTGTTTCATATACATATTATATACCATATATACCACCATCGCGTCCTAATCGCAAGTGCAAGTGTCAGTATGAGAAAGAGTCTGATACAAAAGGTGATATAATTTACATACTTAGGAATAGGTAATGGCATTGCAGAATGCTTTACCTTCAAAACTTCAGGTAGCTTATAGTTCTGCGTACCTACTACCTACGCCTAGGTACATGTACTTTGGCTTAATATGACTAATAAGTATTACAAGTAGCCCACTACCACCAAACGCTTACAATAATGAGTAAGAGTAAGTGAGTGAACTGAAACTGACGATGAGTATTCCAACCAGGATACATTTACATTAGACTACTAAATGCTCGAGTTGTATGTCTATTTGGAGTGATACATACACATAAAACTGACACTGAACAAAAGGGAGTGTAAAATGTAGGTATAGATATTAAGAGCCTAGGACACTGTCTGTGCTTAAAGCTTTATGTATCATGCATACACATTGTGTTGGATAGTATTACTACTGGATAATATTACAGTATTAAGGATGAAATATTCAACTATGTACAATAAGTCTCATAATATTATTATGCATGTGTACTGTATGCATGCTCCTGGTGTCTTGCATACATTTCATTGCACATAATGTGTTCACAACTACATAATGTAGTTGATCCACTGATAATAATAATAGAAATATATGTGATATACCCTCACTCACACATACAATGTACTAATACACAATAGACTCAGTCATAGTCTACTAGTCTACACTACGTTGTTCGTGGTGATTGTGAGTTAAGTACGTAAATATATTGTAAATTGTAAACGTACACATGCATGCATGTATGTTTATACTTTAAGTAGGTACATACATACATAGTAGAGTTAAGTTAATATTATAAAGGTAGTAGTAGAGCTCCAGCTCTGCATAAATACATTAGAGAGTACTTAAGTTAAAGGATATAACATATGTGTCGTATCCGTAAGTAAAAGTAAGCTGGAGTTAAATCTAGCATTATGTGCATGCATGTATGTATGTAGCTGAAGTTAGCTCGGAATCTAATAATGTAGGAACATTACTACAAAGTACATAAGTTATGTACTATGTATTACATTTGTTGTGGTGCTAATGCTGTAATATTGTAAACGGAATGAGCTAATCGTAATAAAGTAAGCTTGCTAAACTGAAGCTGAACTAAAAGGCAGTTCCAGTACGTCCAGAGTCCAGCATCGTTTTTGTGTTTTTATATAGCTGTGAGAGATTTGCCGAGTTTTGTTCGTTTGGAGTTGGTTTGGTTGGCTTTGGCTCTCCTCTCTCTCGTAGTAAATACAACAGTGGATGCATATTGTGTGTTGTAGTAAAGTAATACATAGTAGTAAATGTTGTAATATATTGGTTGGGTTAGAGTTGACTATGGTTGCTGGTGATATTTAGGAGTTGCATCGTATGTCGTCGTAGTTCGTTCGTTTGGTAGTAGGTATGTAATATGTTTGGGGTTGGGAATGTAATGCACACAGACAACAGATGAATATTGTTGGTGTGGTGGAAGGATGGATGTAGTTGGAAGTTGGAGCTCGTAATGCCTTTGAAAAAGAGAAGAGCAAACTGAAGAGTAGTAGAGAAGAGAGCGGAGGAGAGCTGAGCGACGGGACTGACGAAGAGTGAGTCCTCTGACTAGTGAAAAGAAGGAGTGTGGTGGAAACTGCTGCGTGGAGTCCTCTGCGCCGCGGTCTTTCGCGTAGTCTGGATTCTTTTGTGCCATTCCTAGCATACCAAACGTGGAGTTGCGCTTCGTCGTATCCACGACTGAATTCCAGCCTAATTTCTCAGCCTACTACTCCGAACGGATCAACATCCAGCAAAAGTAAAGCAAAGTAACGTTCACCGTTCACGTTAACGTTCCTCGACGGTCGAGTCGAGCCACGGAACTTTTTCGCCGCTCGTTCCTGGGTACCTCTTAACAGCAGAAACAGCCAAACCGCTTCTTTCTTCATCCATCCTCTGCAAACAAACACAACACAAAATATACAATCACATTAGCTCCTTTGGCCTGAGCACGTGAAAAAAATTATTATTTTTTTTTCACATTTTTCAAATTTTTGCCAAATTAATTAATTCAATTAGCCAACTCACCTTGAAACTAGTTACATGCTCAACGTCAACGTAAACAACTACATTAATTAATTTCATACAAAAATATAAATATCTACTATATTATAAATAAGAATATTTACGAGTGAACTGAACTGAGTTGGATTGGGCATATTCATAAAATATATACAAATTACCTACGTCTGGAGAATTTGTCGGCTTCCGTTCCGCTGCCTGGTCTCTGTCTATATCATCTCTATTATTGACTCTGCTCTGCTGCAGTTGTAGTATAGTTAGTGTGTTCTTCAAGTTTGTTGGGTTCTCGAAACTTTGTTATTCTGTCTCATTGTGAACTGGAAATTGTTTTTGCCAATATCAGGAGATCCCATCCATAGTGCCACTTTCCTGCAAACAAGTTAAAAACTAAACGGTAAGTTATTTATTACAAATATATGATCTTCATTTAATTATTCTTTAGTTGTTAGTCTACACTACCATTAGTTAATTAATTAGTCATTCTCTCACTTCCTAATTTTTGCTTAATTACCCTTCTGTGCATTTTAAGTTTAACACTCAAATGATGTTGAAACCGGGAGGCAGTATCATTAGGCTTGTTTTTACCATCCCATAAGTTGTAAGCCAGGTGCAGGTGAAATGAAAATCTTACAGCTGAGTTGAGTTCGGTGTCGGTCATCATATCGTCAGTTTACTTCTAATAGTTCAATTTTCACAATTTTCTCACTTTTATCGGATGTCAGATTGTGTTTTAGTCCAAAAAGATACAATTCGGGTATTTCTCGGTCGGTGTTCTGTTCTTCTAGTTCGTCTTTCTCTTAGAACATGTTTTGTTCAAGAATAAGTTTGTTGCTCGTGTTCCTGTGATTTGTTGTAGTTGTGTGCTCCGGTTCCCCGTCAAGTTTTTTCCATTCTACCGCCTATTCAAGTTCAAGTCAAGTTGCGTTGCGTGAGTGAATTGAATGCTTGGCAATGCAATCCTATCCTAATACATACGCTACACATACAAAATACAAGCCTAATGCAAATACCCCTGAAACCTAAACCTGGCCTACCTAACCTACCTACTACTTTACTACATAATAATATCAGTCCTATATGCATGGCTTTTACCATTAACCACTATACGCACGCATAGAACAGAACTTTATTATGCATTAGGCTATAACAAAGCCAGAGCCAAACAAAAACAGGCAGGGGATATATGCAATTATTATTATTATTATTATACTTATCAACTTATCATTAGTGTTGGAGTTATGATCTGGGTTTTCATTTAGGAAATATATTACCTAGGTAATCAGGTTAACAAGTAAAGCTTAACTGTTTTACCGGCTTT
>JAQFYC010004970.1:0-15566 GCA_034694165.1 Tomocerus mixtus | reverse complement strand
TGAGTACCCAAAACAGGATTATCGGCTTATCTCCGACCTTACCTTTAGGGATTTGTCGCATAAACATACAGGCCCGTCATGTCGTATAATGCTTTATTTTACCATTTAAGCTATAGGTAAAGGTAAAGTGCAAGTTTATATCATTACTGGTAGGTATGGCATGTAATAAGTATATACTTACTTAGCTAACTAATATCGCTTTCCGATCTTTCTCTCACCTTTCTTGCCACAAATAAAGTTATGGTTATTCATAAACAATCTCTCCCATTCAAAAAATCAAACCGATGCGATAATAATGATAGAAGTAATGTAAATCCAG
This sequence comes from Tomocerus mixtus, assembly GCA_034694165.1. NCBI lineage: Eukaryota > Metazoa > Arthropoda > Collembola > Entomobryomorpha > Tomoceridae > Tomocerus > Tomocerus mixtus. The sequence goes on along the minus strand of JAQFYC010004970.1, from coordinate 15,247 downwards.
TTCAGTTCAATTCATATTAGCATTATGCAAACCAGAACCACATATTTGCTATACATTATACGGTATTGCTATGCTAATGTGAAGCAATAGATAGTGAATACATGATTCATACTTATAGGAGATTTATTTTGCCACTTTTATATACGTACTTAGGTGTCTATCCTTTGAAATCAAGCATCATTGTTATTTGTGATTATTTATTCTGAAAAATGTAGCAGTATAGTGTAAATTATATGGATCTACTAAGTATTTAGTACTTACACTTTATGTGCAGTTTATAGAATAATTTATTTTCTTTTTAATCAATTTACTCGATATTTGTTTCAGAAGAGCTTTTATGGTGCCTACCTATTTAGTTTATGATGGGCAGAACAATATACAAGTTTATGCTTATCGCAAATCTAAAACACATAACTCATACAAACATAAGGTGCAAAAGAAAAGGGCAAACATTTTCTTGTAAGACAATGCTTGAGGGGCAGTCTTTAATATAATTAATTTAGCACAGCGTGCTTGTCGTTAGTTTCTAGTCAGATCCAGTCCAAATGGCAATGGCCATTGAAGTACCTATGAACATAGCATTGCCTTATTTGGCAAACTCAGGAGGAATCTTCCTTTCTCCATGACGTTTTTCCTGTGATTACATTTCCCATGAAAGTTTCTGATATTTTCATTTAAATAAGCTGAAAGAAATATTTATTATTGCAAAATACATTAAAAAATTCTTCAGAATTGTTGCAGAAAGCAATGCAGAAGGTTTTCGCAATATTTATAAACATCTACAGAGCATTCGATCAGTACGAGGGCAGTGCTGTACCTACCAACTATCTGAAATATTTTGTTCTACAATACATTATTTGAAAATACATATTGTATTGATGTAGAATGTTTGCCCAATGAATATTTACCTATGTATGGTTAACACCGTGAATATTATTTGGGTATTTTGGCAGATGAGATGTTGTGCATGGAGCGAGTCGTCTCATCACGTCATGCAATTGAGATTCTCACAATCAACGTCAAAATTCTCTAGCAGTTGGGCAGCTTCCCTTTGTCAGGTTATTGTTGGACGCAGTTGTGCGAGAGAAACGGGAGCAAGACGGATGGTCTGCAATGGAATGGATGGATGGATAGTCACTTGCGTCACGTTATGTCAATCGTCGAAAACTATGGCCATAGTTAACACTAAAATGACTAAAGCTGTCAAAAGAGCAACTAACTAACTATATACATACACAGAGTATACCTATAGTTCATATTATATAATGAACATAATGCCCTAAATAATATAATATTGGGAAAAACATTCCGATTCTTCCCTGCCGTTTCGGTTCACTATCCAATTATGTTATGAGCGTAAAACATAGTAAAGGAACCGATATAATTTAGTGCGCGGTATTACTAACTATGTACACAATTGAATCCAATCCAATGCACCACACAACTCAGCTCTTCACAAAAACCAAAGGAAGAGATGGATGGCATTTTAGCTGTCTATATAGATCACATATGAATTAGGTATATGGAACCCAATGAGAAGCGATATAGAAAATAGGAATTCCATATTATTCCATAATAATATACTATCCATATTAATAGGGAAACTATAGAAGCCTTGTTTTCTGTTGTGTTTGTGTTGTGTTGGTGAAAGAGTGAGCTAAGCTGGAGCTGTAGCTGGAGCAAGTCTAATGTTTCCCAGTTTTTGGGACAGTTGCTGACTGATTGATGAGAACTCAATGAGAACGGTTCATTAAGGCTCAAAAATATGGTCTCTATTTTATGACATAGCACACTCATACGTGCACAATGAAATGTCTGTTTGACTACACACAAGACAGGCCTTACTTATAGAGAGGTAATATATGCATACAAGTATATAGCTGTCAGATCGACTATGGTCTTGTATAACTATACAATTTTCTGATTCAGAATTCGGTATTATTTTACCCATATTGTCAATATTTGGTGTTTCAGGATCTCCCGTGGCCAAAAGATATATTTTATAGGTTACTGACTTCATTTTTCACAAAACTGTAAAAATATTATAATGTCGTGTATGTAACTGGTTTAATTGCATTTCTATTTTGTGGGGTTATATGGTTTATACATGCATAAGCAGATATTATTGTATATTTCAGATAGTGTGCCATTGAATTATTAACAAATAGGTAAGCACAAGTAGGATAAAATTCCGCAATAATGGTTTTATAGATGAAGAATAGATTTTGGTATGAAATTGACATTGACATGATTCAACTCAACTGGCTCATTCTATCTGTAATTGGTAGTTCAGTTGTTGTTCGGTGAAATATATTGTCTTTAGACATGAGATGTTTTTATCCGAAGGTTTTACGGCGTAGTTTATGTAGGTAGTATGTACTTAAGTTACTACAGAAGTACGAGTACGTGTTCTTTGGCTTTGCGTTTGTAGAAAGGGAGAGGAGAGCACTACTGAGCACACCATGCATTCATCCAGGATGGCCAAATCCTCCATGAAACAATGATAATTGTATTTAGATGAGAAATATCGTATTTTATGGGGAAATTAGTTTTTCATGTATTTATGTAGTGTAACAAAAACAATCACCCATCAACTAGATGGATAGATGTGATGTGAATGTTGTTTTGTGTTACGTGGTGCTATCCGCGGGAGAGTGCTAAAGGCACCTGTCTTCCTCTTCTACTATTTCTTTTACATACTATTACTAGATACTACTTTATCATTGTTGTGAAGTGAAATTCAACATTTCAAAGGTGCATGGTTACCTAGATGGATAGAATTACAAATAAATGGAATAGCAATGATGAAGGTACTTAATAGAATCTAAAACGGAGTAGCAACAGTATATAATTTGCTCTGGATAGAGAGTAGAATAGGATTAACACTATTACGTGTGTAGTTTAATAGGAATTGTTTTATTATATAGTTTAGCAAGAATAATATATACGTAGTGTAAGTGTAATGTATGTAATGTATGTATAGAATGGATAGACGAACGGACGGATGGATGGATTGTAGATGGATGGAAGTTGTAAGTCGACGAAGCGGATAGCTCTTCTGTCTGCAACTAATTTAAGTGAATGGAGAAGAGAGCGAGAGATAAAAGGGAAAGATAGATAGACAAATAGACTAAATATTAGTGATTAGCGGTGGCCGTAACCGGAGCTCGTTAGTAATTTCCCGACCACAGTGTAATAGTAATTTACAATGCCACTTCATGCAGCGGTCTCCCAACACGGATTCAGTTAGTTAGTCAGGTCAGCATGCAAAAGAAGGCAGTTAGTTGGCTGATGCCACGGGCATCCTGACTTGTCATGGCATGCCATGAAACAGAATAGCTACCAATACACTGCACTGGCCTGCAATGAAATGCAACACAATACACTGACATGAGTGTGAAATAATTGGAGCAGCTGCCGTGATGGTGACTGACATTTGGTTTCTAAACGCTGGAGAGACTCATGCCTTAGTTTTTGTTTTCTGATACAAATATCCTTCGAAACTCATTATGTACTACAAATATATACTTGGTAGCAATAGTATGTTCATAATTTATAATAAATACTAATACTAACCACACGCATGCCATATCAATAATATTTAGGTAGGTAATTCTTTTACGCAGAATATTTGTGTACCAAGGGGTACATTTTATTGTCTTCCTTATTTTTACTAATCTCTCTCATGTTATGTACTCGTAAATATCTAAAAAGAGAATTTAGATACTACGATTAGCTTATTTAATTTTTATTTATTTACATGAAGTAAAGTACGTGCGTTACAGTATAATGCATATCACTATTTAAAAAACATGCAACTTAGCTATGTGCCACTTAAAAGGTTGTTATCTTGAGATGGATGAGCTCCTTTCAAGAAAAGCATACTAATTGCTTTTCAATCTTACTACTTTCAGACGAAGAGGCATGCAAAACTCTCAGCTTACCTATTGCATTCCTGAGCTGGAATCCCATTTAAAATGTGGCAATTTTCGTATCACCTTTGTACCCAAATTCTATTGTTTGCAGTACAGAAAGGGGTAGCCACCGGGTTTAGTCAAATACTTTTACTGAGTCTTGACTGTTTCTGAATATGGGTACTGGGTACTGTATATCCTATTCCTATGCTTTTATATAAGCTATAATAAGTTCACTGTGTATTTTTGTTAATGTGACAATTTAAGTACAGTAAACTAATTTTCAATTTCTTCTATTGCCGAAAATTATTGTTCCAAAGAATTTTATTAACTGATACTATACGTCCAAATTTTCTCATATCTGAACTAAATATTTTGTTATACAAATGACAACATGTTATACTTAAATACACAGGATAGGATATAGTACATACCATATGGGATACCATATCATGTACATTTTTAAATGCATTTTTATTTACACTCCACCAGCTCAAAAATGTCAGTTACCGATCACATTTTGCTTGGTGTATTTTGTAGGAGGAGGGTCGTAAAGCATTACAAATCATAAAAGATACGCTTCTTAAAACATCACTATACAGTACATATATAACCCTTTATTGATGCATTGCGTTGGACAAAGATTCAATGTTTTTGGGGTTCATTACAAAATGTCCATTGGAGCAAAGCTTATAGCATACCAATGCTTCTATCTACACTATCTGTAGTATGCTACATAGTAAAACATATATTAAGCCGGGTCATTTTTTGTGTGTAAGTATTTCAATTTAGGTGTATTTATGTAGGTAGGTAGTACTTACATTCGGTTCTGTCTGATTAGACAGAAAGTGGTAGGTGTTTATTGTGCGTCGGATCGGATCTTACGTGTTATCATATTGTAGGACGCTAATATATGGTATCATCTATCTATTTTGATAGGTGGAGAATACCTATAGAGGTATTATATTTATGAAGGGAATATTTAAGTATTTTTTAGAGTATTAATACCTATTTGAAATCGCATTGGTAGTTGGTGTTGTTTTTAGTGCGTGCATGCTGTAGGGTTTAAGTCGAAGTGAAATAAATAAAGCATGCAGGCAGGCCAGACCAGGCCAGGTTAGGCCAGGGCGAGCTGATCTGATATGCAGACAGAGTTTCAAACTTTCAAAGTCTCAACTTGTACAATGTAAGAGAGTGGATGATTCTCATTCTCCTAGCTCGTACTTATTTTTTCATGGAGTTGTTGTCGAAGCTATATTTTAGAATATGAGCCGCACACAACAGAAAGCATGAAATGGTAAATAGTAAATACTCACGACGATCAGTCCAAGTCCAGTCGGTTAGGAAATGAAGTAATGGTTGAAGTTTAGGTTAGCTTCATCTAATAAGAATTTAATAGACATAATAGCGGAACACAATAGGAAATATGTATGTATCTACAATCTGTTTTTCTCTAATAGCTGCCAAACGCATAATATACTAACGATATGCGATGTGTGTGTTGTCTATCTATGACCATGTATTTTCTATCTGTCTTGTCCATTAACATCACCACCACCACAACCACACACAAACTAACTAACACACACAGGTAGATTGTAGATACAACGAAAATGATAGCACCTTACTCAACTTTAAGAAACCGCACCCGTGCCCACAAAGGAGACGATAATATTACAACAGGTAATTGAGCCGAAATCTCTGTAAAAATTCTAGACACTGATTTAAAAACGAAAACAATCAAAATTAGAAAAACCAAGACAATTGCCACAAAATATACTTTTTACAATTTTTAATTGTATAATCTTGACAAGGAATGTTTATTTACTCAATTTTTTTCTATTAAATACTTCTTGCATAGCAATGAAAACTTTCAAATTCTTGTCCACCGAATTGATTCAAACTCCAATATGTAATAGTTAGCTAAAATTTTTAATCTGTTTCCTAAATGTAAGCAGTTTATTTAGACTAAGGCACACATTGTAGAGTGCCTCTTTGGGTGCTCAACTATTTCTATGACCACGACCATAGTTGGAAGTGATCATTTAAGTTTTAACTGTTCTAAGAACACTTTAATTGTTAGTACATGCTATTTCTTGTAAAATAATAAATTACCTCATAATACAATTATTAGCATCAGCTAAGTCGTTTAAAATTTTCCAAATAGTAACCTTATCATTAAAATTGAAAAATTGGCTCTGATTTAAATTTTTCCAAAAGTTACGGTTCCTGTTTGCCATCCTCTAATTGATAGGTACCTTATATAGTACATAATACTAAGATGAAAGATTCCCTTACATTAGCTACCCGCGTGCATTGTATTGCTTAGAACATGCACATTACAATAATTATAAAAGAACAAAACAGGAGTTCAAATCAGATACTGGATTTATGTAATGTGGTGTGTAACAAACCCTAGAGATATTATAGTTAACGCTAACTAAAGTAGGTACAAATTACAATTGCCCTCACATGCACACATGTCATCTAACCCGTTTGAGTTTCTCCCCACACTTTATATCGTATTCATGAAAATTCTATCTTGTAAGAAAAATGCTAACCTGGAATGGACTGGCCTACCTGGTTTTAACAAATTAATGAGATTGAAAAAGCTAATAATCGGTTCCCTTCCCTCTACATACAGTTAGATATCTTTTTATCTCTTGTTAACATAGAAAAGGACGCATCAATTTATCCCAATAACGTTTTTTACAATTATCTATTTATATATTTAATAGTTAGTAATCGGATGAGCGTATCCGCTCTCCAATCAGTGAAAATGCTTATTCTTAAGCATTGTCGATTTTCACTTATTGACGGATGGTCGATCTTTCTATCCCTTACTACTATTTACATGTAGCCCAACCAATAAATGCATACATTGTAGAAAACAGTGGTAAGTAATCATAGTAATATAATGTGAAGGTTATAATCCTACATTAGATCCACGTAGTTATTATTCACATGTTAGGAATTTGATTACGTAGTACTAAATTATTTTCAGATATGTATTTAAAGCTGGAAGACCTTGGAAATTAGTAACAATACACCTAATTAGCCACATCTGGACACTATACTAGTAATATGATACCCTGATAACCATCCATTATAAAAAATCATTTTCATATCAAAGACATTGGAAGATAATTAAAAAACTATTGCCATAGAATTCATTATTCGTGTCCAGCCACAATTGGATATAGATACCTACACACTATGCACCTACCTAATTGTACTGCCTTCTATATGTACAACCTTTTGAGATGTAAAAACAAAAATAATCAAGAAAGTATTACTAAAAAAAGAATTTCTTACTTATTTATGTCACTCACTTGAGTTTGAGTCTTGGATGTCAGAGTCAGAGCCACAGCAGAATTAATATTATCTAAGGATTTAGATTAGTAATCAGTTTGATAATAACTACGTAAGTAGCTACATGATACCCCTATGCCTACTTAATTAGGTAAGTAGTAGTAGATGCCTCTTCTTCTTTGAATTCGTTAGAATGCCATAATTTTATCAGAAAGTGTTAATTCTACTACTTCGTGCCAGCTGGTTTGATAATTGAATCGCAGGAGATCTACAGACATCCTAAACACTCTTCTAAACTAGTTGATAATCACACTCACGTACATATGTATTTATATTATAGGTATTTATAATAGTGAAGGAAAGAGGAACGTAGGAAAAATATAAATACATACATAGCTGTTGAGAAAAACCAGAAATTTGCCTTCTGAGCAGAGGCAATAGGTGTGACGCATTATGGGAATAAATGCATATTAATTAATCCTTTATAAAATGTCTGATGCCGAAACATTCTTACAACTTTACAAAATGATATTTCAGAAGTGAGAAGCCTCCAAATTTACAATTAATTTGCTTACCGCTTACCTTACTGTAGCTATAGTACCTACTACATACAGCACAACACAAAACATAGAACAGCACGGCAGCAAACAAAAAACAGTCGAAAGTCACAGTCAAGTCTATTATTTACAAGAATGGAAGGAGCATGAATAGTGTGAAATACAAATAGTAAGTAGCTAATGTAATAATCATGTCATTTTTATCGTTCGTCTCAATCGAGGATAAATTCAGAAGCAGAAACAACCAGGTACACATTTACACTTGCACCGTCTACCTGTACACATCATCTATGCTATACAGCTAATGTAATGTAAAATGTAATGTACCCTCTGCCCAGGTACCTAGGTAATACGTATGCAAATTTCTAGCTAATGTAACCAGGTATTTTATGTTATGTACCTAAATATATGGCATGGCATTAGCGAATTTTGTTCCACAGCAGATTCCTGAATTGAAATAAATTATTATTATATCGTGGCTGTATGTTACAATGACTAATTGTGAATAATACGAATAATAAATATTCTCAGAAGTCACGACATTCTCAATCGTAGGATACAGAATGCAGGCTTGTTAGTTAGAAATCGCACTCTATCTGGAAGAATTTGATTTTTAATTAAAACTACACTACCTACCTAGTTGGATCTAACAAATATTAATATTACAATTGGTATTATGCAATATTGTATCTCCTTACTATCTCAGAATAATTCTTATTGATAAGAATAACCATATTAGAGTATCCTGTATAGATACCGTGGTTGTACTCAAAATGCTAGAGAATATGTAAGCTGTTTAAGTATACTTTAAAGGGTATCACATCATCCCTTAACACAAATGTATTCTAGAATATAAACAAGATTACAATTTACTTGCAACGCTGCTGTATTACAAGTTTTGTATTTTATTACCAATAACGTTACTTATTTCGCTAATTCCCTCAACACATATCTACAGACAACATCCATTGAGTACATAACATAATAAATACTTACTTATGCAGTTTGAAAAATAGTATATATTTTATACAAAACAAAAATCGTTTTTCTTGTTCACTAATAAGAAAAACTATATTATGTAACTACTGATAACATTTTAAATTAGTATTTATTAACGTTAAATTGTAAAATAAAATTAATTAGGAATGTTAATGGTAAAAGCTAAAATGCTCTAGCGTTGGTGTCGACTCGACTGATTGGAAGAATAATTATATTTAAGCAACCTGTCACTGTATGAGTAATTGCAAGGAAGAACTTGTTAAAAATGTAGAGAGTGAATCCGGACTGACATAACCATGACATAACTACGATACATAATATAGCTATAGTGCGAAGGTATGTAATTTCAATTCAATTCTATTCTATGTACATACATACGTCAGTCAACTGAATTGAACTGAACTGAACTTAAGCCAAGTCAAGGGTGGTTAAGTTTAGTCTGGTCAGTATTTTTTCACTTGTCATTTTGTCTTTAGAAAACAGCTATTTAGTTTGCTTGTGGGTTGAGTTGGCTTTAATTCTTAAGCAATGAGTGTTAGGTGTTAAGAATGACTTGCGATGCCTAAATGCATACAATATGTAATAGATTACATAGTTCTATTGTGAAGGTATACATAGTAGTAAAATATTCTGAATCAGTAGAGGATGCTAGTTGTCTTGTATTTTTCTTTATTGAAAACAACAATATATATACATAATATCATATCTATCTGTATATGTACATCGAAGTAAAATGCATACCTTTACACAATACTTAAGACTCATGAAAACAAAATCCATACTTTCAGTTCTCTTCTCATCTCACTCTCCCACTTTTGTTTCATATCGCTGGAGGATGGTAAAAAATTGATATAAGTTGAAGTTTAATAATGGTTCAGTCAGAATCGTGCACATTACATGTATTACATCCATACTGCATTACACAGATGGATAGGTTTGTAAAATACATTGCTGGATGGATGTGGATGGATGTTGTTTCTTGTTTGTAGGTATATTATTATTTCTTTGATAGTGATAGAGTTAGCTGACTACGTATATATATATATAATCTACATAGTTATAGGAAAGCATGAATATAAATTTAGTATAGGTAAAGGTAACTATTATTCAAAGGTATAATAAATGCTATAAAGATGGAGAGTTTCTTTGTAGTTGGTGGCTAATCGTCGTAAGTAACTATCCTCCCCATACATTTATTCTGTGTGTGTTCATCTTTGATGGTAGTTGTTGTAGTGTTGTTGAGGAGTAATCATGAATATTATTCTATTGAGCCACACAGACAGACACTCAGCACAATTCACTTACTAAGTTGCACTTGCACGGTTTACCTTTACCTTCACAACAACATCCTAACACAATCAGTCTTTCTATCTACATAAAATATAATATTATACCAGTCTACAGTAGTATATTACAAGCATACGTATGTACGTATGTACGTGTACGTCTACTGTATGTACAGTTTAACAACAACGAAACATGACTAACTGAATACCTGTTATTTTAAGTAGTGGTTGGTAGGTATGCCAAACCTATTACATGTATGTATTATGTAGCTATCTATGTATTTACAGTGCAGGATGTTAACAAAAGACAATACATTAAGATTCGACTACACCCCATCACATCACCCACCTTGTTGTCTGATGTGTGATAATACGTAGGTCTACATTACACGACTTCTCCTTAATTTGATACCTAATAGGAAAGTAGACCAAAAAATCATCTTGGGGCTTCTGACTGACGAGCAGAGAAGATTTTGACAATTATTTTCCTACAATGAGAAAAAAGGTAAGTAGTGTAATGTAGAATGTAGACTGGGACTGGAGCTCAACTGCCCTATGCGTTCTGAATCTACAATTACTTCTCTATGTATGCACTTGTCTTTGTATGTATTTTGTATTGTATTGTATGCTTTTTCTGTTTTGTTCTGCTTTGCGCTTTCTTAACTTTTCTTTTTTTAAGTTAAGACAATTCTTTTTTGTAGGGAGGGAATACGATTGTAATTTGTAATATACTCCCTATACGATTACTTTGTGTGTAACTGTAGTTATTTAAGGTAGTTTACTCCTGGTCTGGTTAGTAAATATTTAGTGATGCTATGTTGGTATGTAAAATGATGGCATGAGTAAGTGCAGTTTAAGAAATTGGTGGGTATTTATTGTGCAAATTGTATAGTACATAACATACTACGTATGTTTGCTACAGTACAATGCAATGTAGTACAAGCATAAAATTCTGAGTCACTATCAAAAATTATTTTTAAAAAAACAATGGGAACACAACAATTTCTTAAATGTTGACCACTGGATGAATATTATGTTTGTAGTTGGTAGGTCTAACGATAAATAGCATGTTCCTCTAATGTACATACAAAGGTGAGTAAATTTATAAGTAAGGATAATAATATAGCTTCCTATGAAATTATTGTGTAATAAGAAAGCACTGTCTGTAGGTAACTACAATATAGATTTAAGACAAAGAAGAAGGAATGGTGGTTTGATTTGGTTTGGCTTGGTTAAGGGGTTTGTGGTGCGTTTGGCCTGGCATGGCATGACATAACAACATGAGATTTTGCTAACGATGAACAAAAGTCAAACTCAAGGGCGTCTCTCATTAATTTATTATCTGGAAGGCAAGCGAGCTCTTCAAATCTTCAACATTTTACAATCTACTTCGACTTTCATTTTCTGGTTTTTATCCATTATTTTCCCACTTCATGTGTTTTTCCATGTGCCACCAATCAAAGAAAGTTTTATTATAATAACGCTTTTTATGCGGAGGGACGGATAGATGGATGGATGGGTGCATAGCATAATATTCACTTAACTGACTCATCGTCAGCGCACCGGCTGGCTTTCTTGATGTGAATGTGATGTGAATGTAGCTGATGTGATTCAGTTAAAGCTGCCTATTCTCTTCTTAATCCCTTCCATTGCAATAATAATATGTACTTATACGTTATTTCCAAATCAAAAACTAGTACTGACTGTCGGAAGAAACAACTTGCAATTTACCATTCATTTGTTAGACTCAAATTAAGAAAACTTCACATTCACATCACTCCACTTGAATACAGAACACTTAGATAGGTACCCACAGGTATTCATTTTACAATTTTTCACGTCTAATTGCATTGCCTGCCTGTCTTTGTAATCGTACTTAGTAACTACACATACTTTCTAATAATCTTTAAAATCATTGCGATATGTCTGTATATTTAGTTTAGCAATCTTAACACGTCTGCATAGATAAACAGTGTACTCGACCCGAAATACTATTTTTGCGTAATGATAAATTATAGAATTATAGTTGCGGTTATGGAATGAAAACTATTTGTACTGTAAGAGAAATTCCTATGTATGTGTACACAATATAATGTTATTAGTGTAAGAGTAGATTATAGTTATGCCTAGTTATGATGAGAGAACAAATAAATATATGTATAGTATAGTTAAGAGCCTTCATTACGAAACATTGCAGCTTCTTAACCTCAAAAACTTGAAAAGTTATCAAGAGTTTGGCTGATCCGCAATTCCTCCTAGAGCCCCGACTCACTCCGCAAAGAACTTTAGCAAGATGTTTGCCAATAAACTTTCTAAGTGGTTTTCCCGTTGGATTATCTAACAAGTCACATCATTTTAATTTCAATTCAGAATGGCCCAAACTTTTCTTCTTAATTTCTTCACGATGCTTTTAATTTATGAAGAAAGGATCTACAAACAATGGAATTCTACAGATTACATAATATTAAAACTTACTGTAACTTGTAACTAACTAAAATTAATCAATTGATCTTAATGTTTCACAATCAATAGAGTAAACTACTTCTCTCTAGTAAATGGCATTGTTACAGTTAAACCGTTAAATGCTTACGATTAGATTAAACCCAACCAAAATGGATTAACATAGTTGTGCGAATTAATGTGGTATTGTTCAAAGTATTTTAATCAATTGAATTTGTCAAGGTACCTAACTAACTACTTATAGTACTAATGAGGTTAAGTTCTATCATATTGAATCCTCCGATATAATAATGTACAAAAATCAATATCTTTATACAATATATTAAAGATGGATTTTGAAATTGTAGGATAGCTGAGAGGGATAAAAGGAAATGATATTTCGGTTACGGAATTACTATGTAAGTAGATTGTTCAGCAGGATTGATCGTGTGTTTGAGTGCTAGATTCAATTAATTGAATGGAATGGAATTGTAGTGAAGTGGAGTGAATTGATGTGTCGCGTAGGGCGAGATGATTGATCGGACATTAATTGGATTCGTCTGGGGGTTGATTTGATCGCTGGATTATTCTCCTTTTCTTAGATCAACCCCGTAAACTCAGTTCAGTTCATGTCATCACAAAAGGAGTATTTCAGTAAACTCCTACTGCGATAGCCACTTCAATCTTCTATGTCCATCCACTGACATTATATACCTACATACTTAGTACTTGACAATCACTTTCTTTACGTCATACAGTGCACAGTGAACTGAGACAAGGAAGAAAATATGTATGTGTTGCTTGCTTTTTGGTGATTCTTGGTCTGGTTGACTAAACTTGGTTAGTCATTCCAATCATATGACCATTCTTTCAAAATGCAACACAAATAAGTATCAGAAGCATATTATTTGTTCCACCTATTTACTATATAATGATGATCAGACATAAATTTACTGAAATGTCGCATATGGTCTGTGTTTGTCATATTATCGTCCTACACAGTTTGATATAATACAGATTACAGAAGAGATTGTACATACATATTTACATAAATCTGCTGTACTACCGTACTGAATGAATTTGATGATACACATGTACCTGTACATATTTCATATTCCCGTCTCTTTTTTTGTTGACAACTCACAGTCGTCAATATTATTTACATTACGAACAAAAAAATGGATTCAGTGCCGGAACTTATTTCCATAGAATAACATCGCTTCATGTACTGTAATTATATAATCACTAATCACTAATTACACATTTTTGCCACTTACTTACTAATAAAATGAGTTTGCTTGATGTAACGTATAAATATACGTGTTGACAAGATTTACATGGTATGCATTTAGTATGAAATACAGATCCGTCTCGTCCCTTTCTCCCCGTTTCATTCGAAATTCCAAAGTTGCCATAATTTGCAGTTTTAATACACATGTATTTGAAACACGTATGCAGCAGATAAAGTTTTCATTATGAACTCATTGTCATGTCAGTCAGGTCAATGCGTAGTAGAATGCAATGCAGGTTTTATGTATATATGAATTGGACGGAGATGGGGAAGCATAATATGAAATGAGTCGAGGGGAGATATGGAAAACATGTGGAAATTCTGTTGAGCGTTGGTTTATTTGGTAGATTTGCTCAGATCTTCTAAAGATTGAATTCCTGACTGTAGTAGTACCTATGTAATACATATAAAGTTGTAGAGTAGCAAAAGTGGTTTCATATCTGTACATGTTACTGTGTTGTACTGACTTCTAACTTTACACTAGCTCTTAGTGACGACGAGAGTGAGGAGAGTTCTAGTGAGTCAACTGTACTTACTGTATGTATGTACAGTACAGTATAGTAATGTAAACCGTATTGAAGGACTGTGTAGTAGGATAGGAATGAAACTACCCTTTCTCCCCATCTCTAATGTATTCTCTCCACGTTTTACCTCTTTTCGCCTAAACTTCCATTACAAATCCATGGTCAAAGTTCCAAGAGCAAGGTACATCCATACAAAGAATGGAAACAATAAAAAATGTACATATGTATGCTTAGGCAGATTGTTTACAATGGAGATATGTACACACAATAGAGACAAAGTGCATATCTTCTTACTCAAAGTGAGATTTTCAAATTTTGACCTTAAATATAGTTTTCCTTATACACAAGTTATAAATGTTGAAACGGTGAATCGTTGAAAGGAAGGAGCTTTATTTAGATTTCTGCTTTTCTCTACGCTAGTGTAGTGTAGTGTATTCTAGTGAATGTAGATTGTAGATCTGTTTGCACAGATATTGCATATCGTGGATGTGTATGCATTGGTAAAAAGAAAATTGCAGAGCCTCCAGCTGAAAATCTTTTCTGAGAATCCTATATATGCCAAATATAATAAATGCAAACCATATGCCTTGATTTACCAACCCACCTTTGCATATATGTATACTATTTTATATGCACAACGACAAAAAATATTCATATTAAAAAAATAAAATATTATGTCCTCTTTAGCTTTTATACTACACACATTTATTTCTATCAGCTCCATGTGAATCATTCCTATTCATGAGATGAGCTAAGCGAGTTTTTGTCAAATCAAACACAAACATGCAATTTTCTATCCCAGCCTGGTGTATCTATAGAAGCTACATGCAGCTGTATCATTACTGTATTTAGGGCTGTTAAATCCGGATTAAATCCGGATTTCAAATCCGGATAAATCCGGATTTGAGAAATCCGAAATCCGGAT
>JAQFYC010004969.1:0-15567 GCA_034694165.1 Tomocerus mixtus | reverse complement strand
CAATTTAAAATGTAATCTTGTCCTAGAACCATGTATCGAACCGGCAAAGTCCTTTGTTCGATTAATAAATTCATTCAATAGTTGTTGTCGATATTTATTTCGTTGGTTTCCAAATCTAATATTAATTGTCGGTAATTAATATGCGTGCATAGTTTGCCATCAAAATCAATGTCTGCCGCTGTGCCTTCTAAATTATATTTATTGTCCCCAGATTGTAAACTATCTTTCATCCAAATAGAGCACATGACAACTGAGCTGTGATTTTTGTAACCTATAAGACATTACTTTTTTGAAATGTTAAGACTTATCTTTAACTTGAAATAAAGTGTGGTAAACAACTGTGACAATGTAGTGGTAATTTATTTACATAGATAACCGCCAATAAAATAAACCGAAACCGTATGAAGTAGATTATACTATTTAAGGGTAGTATTCAGGGGACACATTACTCAATTCTGAAAACAGAATTTAAAAAAGTTGGGTTTTAAGAAGAAGAAACCTGGGGGGAAGGGGAATGGGTGGTTACAATATGGTCCATATTAAAACATAATTCAAAAATGTGGAATTTTAAAAAAGGGGCGGTGTAGGGGGTTGAATTGATGGGGTGTGGTCCACTTCTGCAGAATTTCTTATTCAGGGGGCACATTACTCAATTCTGAAAACAGAATTAAAAAATGTTGAATAATAATAGGAAACAAAACATTGCAAAACTGTGTGTAAAATAGTAGCGAAAGCGAATTTGAGACACCTTTGTGTCTTTGGGGGAACTTGAGACAGCTTTGGGGGAACTTGAGACAGCTTTGGGGAAATTGGAGACACCTTTGGGGGAACTTGAAACAGCTTTGGGGGACCTTAAGACACATTTGGGGGACCTTGAAACATATTTGGGGGAACTATTCCAAAAGATTGAACCGTTTAAAAGTTACAAAAATATATAAAAATGAAAAGTCTCCCACTTATGCTACACCTCTCGCTGATGTGGTCCATATATTGTGTTTCTGGTATGCCATTGTTGTATGCACACTAAATGTAAGCTCATATTTCGTATGCCCAGACAACCCTCTACTATAATGCCCACATTACCCATGTCCAGGCAACTCTCTAATGGACTTCAAAAAATGTTCGAAAATGTTGAAAAAAAAATTTTTTGTAGGGGAAAATACTTGGTCAAATTTCATGGATTTCTCTATCATCCATGTATACTTCAAATTTATCTAGCCCAGTGACCCGTTGACCGGTTGACCCCATATTAGCAGGGTGTCGTCCTCTCGTCTCACAAAAGACGTATACTGAGTCGGACCGGTTTATCTTAATCCGTTCAAAAGTTATCGTGTTTACGGACGGACGGACAGACAGACGCCCAGGCAACGTAATCGTATAAAGTAGCTTCCGCTACTTAATAATGGGCTCCGACAAATAGATACACACACACACCAGATAAGTACAGAACTTCAAGGCATTCTTATAATATAGTGTGCCACTACATAATAATTATTGAATGATGTAAGTACCCAGCTGCGTAAGCAATGTACTACTGGGCACAGTTTACTTACTGCTTTGAAAATATCCTTCCGGAAAGCTTAATGCATCTTGGCTATTTTTAAACTTTGATATGTTTTTTCGTGCTAGAACACACTGAAGAGACAGTAGTATAACTACATAAAGTAATAACATTTCTTGCACCGCACCAGCTTAATATTAATCAATTACAAAATAATAATATTAGGAAGAGAAAGTCAGCGCCTAGATCTCTTCAAAGTTAGAATTATGTGTTGCCGCAACAGTGTGTGTAGCAGAATGTGTTTGTCGTTCTATAAATTCAGTAAATGAATCATGCAAACTACACACAAAATTGTGCAATATAAATCGTGTAGCAATTGGAATTTATTATACTTTTAGAACAGCAAAATTGTTATAAATCAATATTAGGCTTTATATAAATAATTGGATGTTACAAAATAATGATTGTAATTAATTTTTAAACAACGTATAAAGTGTAACGTCATGTGAGTTGAGTCTTCTGGTCCGGACTTAACTTTCCTTCTGCATTTCTTATCATGTTTCTTGCATGGATAATATATGGAGCCATCGCAATATAATATGGGTGCGATGCAAGGAATGACAATGAATTTGCCTAATCTACTAAATATGTATATTTGGGTCTCCATATTCTAGTAGGAATATGGTTTATGTAAATTGATAGGCTGCACGAAGTTCGTCTTGCGTCGTTCGTCCTTGCAATATCAAACCACATTTGTCGACCTTTATGGTAGAAAAACTGTTGCTGCAGGAAATAATGATATGTGGTCGCTTTATCTAACATTTACATGACAGGGAAGAAGCTGATTTTCTTTCTTACCGAGGGAAGAATTCATTGTAAATGACTAAATATTAGTTGTCGTGTAGTTTGTAGTAACTTTTGCACGAAGCAGCGTTCTTTAAAGGATGCATTACTTCTGCGGGAGAATATTTTGAAGGGTCTACTAACTTTTTGCGTTGGGATACCTTTGCATTATACTGGCTTTTGCATGAAACTAGATTAACTTACTTATGCGTGGAAGAGAAGAATGGGAGAAATATTGCTGGAATACCAAAACATAAGAATTGAAGGTCGACATAGCATGGAATACATATATTATTTTAGTAAGGAGCTAGTGTATTTTCCAACATACAGCTAGCGTAAAATATAATTTTCCTCACCATAACAAATTACAGGGAATTGTTATTCCTACCATTATTCTTATAATTGTATTTTGCCAAATTTAATTTTAGAAAACCTGCTTGCATATATAGTTGTACTCGGCAACTACAATTTAAGAAAGTTTGTTTTTCAAAAATTAAATTTACATTTATCAAATGATACAGCTAATAATAATATAATCTTGCTTGTGTCTTGTGCTTGTCTTTTGACCGACAACATATTTATAATTATGAGAATACTGGTAGGAATAACAATTCCCCATAATTTGTTATCACGAGGAAAATTATTACTTACGCTAGTGCCATGTCAGCGTACACACAGCTGGCGTAAATAATAATTTTCCTCATGATAACAAATTATGGGGAATTGTTATTCCTACCAGTATTCTCATAATTATAAATATGTTGTCGGTCCAAAGACGAGCACAGGACATATAAGCAGGATTATATTATTAAATGTATCATAGCTTGATAAATGTAAACTTAATTAATTAACTTTTTAAAACAAACCTGTTTAAGTTTTAATTACCCAGTACACCTATACTATAAGTAAACAGACCATTACGAAACCATTCCTAAAAAATATGATGAAATATCTGGCAATATATTTTTTTTCAGAAACTCTTAATTTTTCGGACCAAATAAATGTATGTAACAAAAGAAACAAAATTTATGATAAAAAGTCAACAAATTAAATTAAAATATACTAAATAGTAAAATACTCAATTTTGTTTTGTTAGATTTGGGGCCATAAAAACTTGCACCGCATACCCTCACTAAAATATTTGTCAATTTCAATTATTTTTGGGCGTTCTATTGGCTTTTCTTTCCAGCAGCTCTGCATTAGTTTGAAACTGAAATTAATAAAATCATGCTATTTTGGAAATGTATATTTAAAATTACATCTTGAATTGTAAGGAATGAAATTATAAATTAATATCCCTAATTTTCTAATTACTGTTGTAATCTGTTATCGAAATGTAAAAGCTACATTGCCCTTGAATAGCAGTAACAGGAGTTTAAATAAGATAAAAATGTATACATGTCTGTGTTGGCATATTCTGGTTTACTAGGGCGGAATCCGTCCTCCAGTTGCCTAATGAAAGACGCCGAGTAAATTATTCCTGGGTACGGAGTTGATCCAAGGGAAAACATTTCCCACAACAGTATCCCAAAAGACCAGACATCAGATTGATGTGAGAAGGTAAGGTCGCGAATAGATTCAATGGCCATCCAACGCCATGGAAGTGGTTCCTTCAAAAATTAATTATCAAAAGTTAAAATATTACCAATTAATTACCATATTAATTATACCTATCTTTATAAAAAGTATACACTGCACAATGCGCAGTGTTTTATAATCACATAAACCATGGCAATGAGTGTCCAACTGTATCAGCAATGGAATGCGCAGTAGAATGCACAGTGGACGGGTTTTGTTGACGAAAATAGTTTAAATGGCATTTTAGAGATAATTAGCACTTAACTCGTACAAAATCTCACATTGCCCCATGTATGGGGCAAATTGAGATTCATATTTGGAATCCTTGTGCCAACACCTTTAAAACGATACCCCACTGGCAATATGTTTCTATTTAAAAATTAAGTGGCCGTGTCCATAACTTGGTGGGGGTGTGGCCAATTTGGTCCAAAAACACTGACAAAATTACTTTTGACCTCCTATTTCGAATTCTGAAAACAGAATTCAAAAAAGTTGATGCGTTCAAAAGTTAGAGCGCGAAGAGACACTGCGACAAAGGGACACACAGACAGACAGCCAAGACGAACCCATACTGTATCGTGCCGATACAGAATAAATATGAAAATATAATAAAAGCCGACTTAAATAATATTTTCAACTGAGCTGTACAACTCACTTGACCCTTTTTGACATATTCGGCATAATTGTACTGCTTCCTTGAAAGTCCAAAGTCTGTAATTTTTACAAGATGTTTATCGAATACCAATACATTTCTGGTTGCTAAGTCTCCATGCAACACCTAAATAGAGAAACGTCATTAAATAGTTTTAGGTATAATTAAATATTTAGGATCAAAGCAATTGCCTTTCTCCGCATAAGCCGCACAGTTAAAACTAAGTATATTGTGTATATACCTAAATACATATTTACATTATATAAATTGATGCTTACATGTTTTGATCGTAAATGTAACAAAGCTTTGGCAATTTGGCGTGCCCATTGAAACAAGTGACACGTGTTGATTTTTTCATTTTGATTTCTGCAAATTAGGACAGACATTAATTTGCAAATTTAATTAACAGGAAGCAGGAAAATACTAAACACAAGTCTCGACCTCCGTACCTTTCCTTTGGCGGGGTATAATTTTCTATATCAATTGCTTCGAAGCTAGAGCGGCACCCCCGAAGATAAATTTCCAGATTCCCAAATGGGCAATATTCGAGAAATAGGTAAACAATTCCTAATAAATAATTGCCACATGACTTTTGAACTCATAGATTAATAATGACAACGATATGAATGGTAAATTACTACACGATACTCCATTATGTTTGCATACCTTCCTCTAGTCTTTTTGTTTTTGCTCCAAGTAAGCTAACAATATTTGGATGTGATCCTAGATGCATTAAAATTTTAATCTCTGACAATAGTGATTTTGTGTATAGCTTGTCAGTTCCAGGTTTTGTGCACTTGACTGCAGCATCCAATTCTTTCACAAGGCCTTTGTAAACAATTCCAAAGGCACCACTTCCTAGAACTTTGTGTTTCTCTATATAATTAAATTATAATTATGGCCTTTGTAAATTATATGTACATATCAAAAAGAATGTCCTGTTGTTTTATCGCTTTTATTGTTACATGCATTACTTTAGTACCTGATCAAATTTTTATTGAATAATTAGGTACCTATTAAATAACAATCGTCAGCCACTTCGTATGTGACAGAATCGTACGGCAATGTCTCCGCGTGTCCATCTACCACTTCGTTAGAGGATCGTATTATAACATCAGGGGGTTTCCCATTTCGAAAAAAGTAAATTTCAGCTGCCGTAAACCTATTCTAAAAGTATATCGTTCATTTGTATTAAATAGATTAGTTATGTGAACAATAGTACCATTAATATTATATATTTATTTACTTTATTTTTATAAAATCTCTTAGCAAGGTAAACAGCTCCGCAAACTACAAAGATCAAGGTCAGCACACCAGAAGAAATCCATAACCAACCATTTGCAAAACTTTCTGGTGCGTGTACACCCCGTTTTGTGTAATTACAATGGTCACAGTAAAGTAGACATTCATCTTGGCTTTCTTTGGGACCATTTGCTAGAGCACATGTATATGTTCCAACAGACATTTTATCAATATCTTGAATTTGTATTAACGAATTTGTTGTGTTGTATGGCAGACATTTATTTTGCAAAAATCTTTGCGGCTGTATTTGAAAACTGCCTTTTCCAGAAACAATGATTGTTTTACTTCCATTGCCATCAATCTATATTTAATGAATTAACAATTAAACATTTTACTACGTAATTTTAATTTGTTTGCAAAATGTACGCATGCCTACCTTAAACCATTCGATATTTGGCAAAGATATTGTATCAGAATTCACAATACAATTAATTTCTCGTGTTTCTCCATTCTTTGCTAATATTTCAAGTGGATTAACCGTAACTAATGCATTTTGGTTTGCAGCTGATTTATACTCCTCTTTGTATTTAGCATGTGCCGTACATAGTAACGACCCAGTCTCCTTCTCAACTTTTGTGAGAGCATAATTAATTGTATTTAACAAAGGGTATATCCCTGCAGAGCAAATATTTTTGAAATCGTCAGTATCAACGTGTTCCACGCCAAATCCAAAAATTCCCAGTTTTTTAGCAAATGCTACTTTTTCGTAAATGCTTTTCGGGTTATTAAAGCTTATCCATTTTACGCCTTGATTCATGTATGGCTGCTTAGCAAGGTCATCCCAATAGAATTTCCAAGTCTCATTTTTCTGTAATACTGAGTAGCAAATCTAGATAATTGTAACGCTGAGTTAGTTAATTTTATTAGAATTAAAGCAAATAAAGAAAAAATGTTTAATGTATGACCTAACCTCATAATAATGCCACATCCATGACACCCAAGCATCATCCTTTAGAGGACTGGTAAACACCCCGGTCGTACTTTGTGCATTGATACCATAAAGCCCTCCGTTAACGGAGTTCTCTGACTTCAGGACGGAAGTAATTCCATCGAAATAGATGATCAAAATTATTTTTTCAGGTGGCACCCACTTGTTAAAAATTAGATGCGTTAAGGTCATTTCAATACTTCCAGTTCCATTTGATCTGTCAACATGCAACGGAGAATTGTGGCTTACTATTTCGGAATTCAATGATTCAAAAAACCTGCCGATAACTAATATGTAATCAAAAATATGACTAGAATATTTAATATAGTTGTAATATTTGTCAATGTTTTTTGTCGACTGTCCGCGAATATTGCTTATAATCAGGAAACCCTCCTTTGAGAAAGCCCGTTTGAGCTCCTGAAACGAAATATTTTAAAAATGTGAATAATGGCATTGCTTTTATGTTTATAAAGTTTAATTTCGAGTTGATTGGAATAAACAGGTATTCATTATTTTGAACTGCAAAGTAGTTATACTAGTACAACATATTGTAGTTGCATTTCCCCGAAAGCAATTGAATTATCGTAAAATTGGGAAAGAGTGTCACTTATATCATGTGTATTTATATTACTATATACGGCAAGTACACAGCAATACAAGTGCACATAAAATTGAACACAAATGGGGATAAATACTTTTAGGAACAGGATAATGTTGTTCTCCGGGAAGTGAAAATTAAATCCCGCATCAAAATACACGCCGTTAACTTCAAGGTCCCTGTATAATACAAGTTGATTGTTGTTCATACATTTTATTTTAATAATTAGCGGTGTAAGTACTTAAATACACAATTGATTAAAACACATATAAGCGAAGCATACACACCGTATTGTCTCTATCAGGGAGAATATCATATTTTGTCGTGTTTCTTTTTCATGTCTCCTTGAAATACCTTCTGCAGGAAGGGAAATTTCAACAATCGTCCTTAAACGTGGAAACATTTTAATCACCACTGAATTGCTCTTTTTGATGAAATCTACAGTATTGTACAGTATCCATTTGTTTAGTATTGTGAGCTGTAATCTTATTGCACTGAGATTTAAAACTGAGACAATAGAAAGGGTAAACTGAAATTAACTTACGATAATCATCGTTTACGACAATTTTGTTAGTTGGGGTGCTAAATGACAATTCATGATACAGAAAGTGCGTACAAAGTTTCCCCGGTAGGGTTTTCTGTACAGTGATGTCAGCCAAATTATAGTTGGTTAATCCGTCCCGAAGGCGAGAACGTACAAAAAAGGTACACATTACAGCAGAACTGTGATTATTGACACCTTAAAAGTTTAAATTTCTATGAATTATCAAAAAATATATCTATGTATTAGAATTACAAATGCATAACAAGTTTTTACTGCTTTGAAAATATCCAGTTGGTAGACTAAACACATCTTGCACATTTTCCATTTCTATGATGTAAGCAACAGAACCAACAGCAAAGGAAACTGCCAACAATACAGCAAACATTTTCGTATTTGATGTATCAGTTGCTGGATAAACATCTTGAATCATGAAAACATCAGGGTTACTTTTGTAGTAATAGTCTAGCAGTCTTCAGAGTAGTGTGGAAATATTTATTTTTTGTTAAAAATGATTACCTGCTTGGAATCAGTTTAATAATTGTAAAAGTATGTAAACAAATGTTGTATTAATAAAACATAATATACTTGTATTATGCAAGGTATATTTCACCTGTAAATTCCCAGCGTTTTCACACTGACAGTTATTAAAAATTTAATGTCGAAAAAGTTGCCTGTATTATATTGCTGCATTAAGGAACTATTTTGGATTATTCGTGAATAGCCTTGAAAGTTCTAATAATTTTTCAGACAATAGGAAATGCAAACCACATGTACGTGTCACGTATCGCACAGGGAAAAATAATTACTTAATTTCTTTTACCACAAAAATTTTGGCATATGGATACCAAATGCAAAATAAAGAGTTCTATAATCAGCGAGGTTTATACTTCAATATCCTAATCCCTCCGCAAGACTTTCATATAATTTCGGAACATTTCATATAATAAAAATAAGTGCTGAGCTAAGTGCAATAGTATATTGCGCTAAATATATTTTCGACTTTCAAGAGAATGTATAACATAAATCGCAACATTGAAATTGAAAACCCTAATAGAAGCTACCTTGATAAGGATTGAACAGGAAAGTTATCATTATGATTTATCATTACGTTATCAGCATATCATTACAAAAAATATAGATACCCAACTAATTATTAAACGCAGTCGTTCCCCTGAAAAAAGCCAACTAGGCAGGTTCTTGTACATATTACGCTGCGTTTAAATGTAAAAACTAAATTCTCTCATAGTGCGTATTCAATAAAGTAGCGTATATTGGATGAATACTAACCATTAGTCTAACCAAATCAATATTCCTTAACATTTATCTCTTGCAAGCTGTACACATGCAATACTTACAGTCATACTATGCGTATGCATTGTATATATATTTATATCAGACGCAGAGCAGCATGCATTTTATAAGCATATTTATTTATTTGCATTTATGAAGCAGTTTTATAAGTATCTGTAGGACAATCGTTTAACTATACTACAGTACATACGATAATGTTAATTAATTAATGCATAACTTAATTAATCCATAATTTACTTTATCTGTCGCTCTATGTACAATTTCATAAAAGCCCTTTGAAAGTATACAACTCCACTTTATTTAGTATAAGCAAAGAAGGGTGACCAGACAATTGACAAGCCCGCCGTAGAAATCCAGAATTCGTTCATGTTTTATAGCTTTGATGGAACCAACACGGACTCCGTAGCCTCGCATTGCTGTTAACCTTTTCCAATTGGTAGCCTCGGCCAAAACACTGGATTTCATGTGGGCCAATGTTTTATTTGAATGTTTCCAACAAACAGCAAATCCAAACAGCATTAGTGATTGTGCGAACAAACACATGAGGCACGTCATGATCAGCATTAGTAGAATTTCCCAAGTGACCACATCATTCAAGCGGATAGAACAATAGGTAGTCATTATTATCAGCGCAGAGAGCACAGCAAAGGCAACAGGGAGAAGTGAAGGAATGAGGCTCACGTTGAAAAGCTGGTTTAATATCTGCAATCTTCGGTACATATGAATTTGGAGATCCCCGTTTATTTCGTTAGCCCTAAAAATTGATTGATTCGTCACTTTATAAAAGAATGTACAATTTAGGGTGGACCATAACATGGTCTACCTCAATAGTTACATTAATACTCTTGTCAACTTTAAGATATTTTAATATATCACTCATTATATGATTTTCTCTTGCAAGAATGCCTACAAACACTAATCACTGATAACCAATTCTCTTATGTATGAAGGAAAACACACTACTAAATGCTATTTAGTAAACCTTAGTAAGTTAAGCATAACATAATATATGGAAGAAATAATTTCTATTGGGCGATAATATTAAATATTATGTTGTTTATACCGTCTTTTATAAGAAAAAGGTTGCATAGGCACTTTAAATTTTAAAAATGAATGATTGTAAAGTATTTCTCTTTTAAAATATTTGCCAGACCAATTCATATTCATTTGGTGGTCCAAAACTCGGTAAATATGTTACCTGATCTGCTGCAGAATATTTAAATCCCTGAGAACATTGATGATTATGTACACCAACATAATTAGGCATGAATATAACGATGTTGCTACAGTACACATTTGGAAAGCCCATAGTGCACATCTTGATAAGTCATTCCAATTACTGTCTGGGAATATATAGTCACAGAGGAGATGATTGCCTCTGTTTACGTGTACAGGGAGTAAAATGCAAGTTAGGGTGGATACATAGTAATATGGAAAGAGTAATATTGCAATCAATCGGATCCAAGTGTCCAGCTTGGTTTTATTCACTTTTGATCCTGCATCCCATCGGCCACCTTTACAAATTGTGTTATGATAAAAATAAAATGATGAACAATTATAATGTGTGGTTAAGGAAATTTGAAAACACTTGTATGATCATTAGGTACCAATAAGTCCATTTACTTACTATTTCCGTGTACAACGAATAATTGAATGCAGTTTAAGACAAATACGACTTCATCCGTGTTCTGTACCAGATTCAGTACTGATAGAGCAAAGCAGATATAAAATCCCAGCAATAGGCAGCACAACATTATATCACTTCCAATTTGATTTGCATTGGACAATTCATTTTTGACTTGAAATGCTTCATAAACAACAAATGTGAAGGCAATGATTGTTGTAAGTTTTGCCATTTTTTTAGATTTTGCAACAATGAATTTTTCTTGTGAATTATCCCAGTAAAATGGTATTACTCCGATATGATATCCGCCGTTGATGTAAATTCCAATCCATTGTAAATCAGTTTTATAGCTTGATTTCAAACAATCTAGTAATTTTTGAAACTGTAGCCAAATCAGCGAAAACAAGTTGCAAGGATTACTCATTTTTGAAATACTATGTTTACTGTGAACTTTAATTTATTAGTTTTAAGCTAATGCGAGTTTCTCGAAATATTTAAATCTATATAAAATAGCGAAAAGTAAATATGGCACTATGAAACCTTTATATACTCGGTACAATACGTACAAGCATAGGTAATAAGAAATGAACGTATGCCAACAACAGACTTCAAGAATGCAAAGTAGCGATTTGATAACTTTTAAATTCCGCAAGAACTTTATTTGTGGATGTCTGGAAAAATAAGTGGATGTTACTTATCATTTTCCTCATTCTTATGCATTTATGTAATTATATTTTAGCTAGATAGCCTTTAATTATTTTTATTTATAGTTCGAATATTCGGTTACTATTCAGTTAATACTTATGTATCCATTATTATTTTTTGGTTGTGTATCCATTAGATATACCTTACACTAATTATTTAAGTTTTAATTGGACATTATAAAGTAGTTTTCCCAGTAAAAATAAATTACCGGTGTTTATAAATCTAAGAATAAAGTGTAAATATACAGATCACTAAACATAGTGCCGTTTTGGGTTCTCAAATTATTTCCTGGTATTGAAAGAGAAGGCGGTTTATTTCTATGTGCACATTATTCCAAATAATTAATAACAATTAAATATTTCTTGATTTGTGCAATTGCGACGTTTATTATGTGTTCAGTGAAAATGGGACGTCTTTTGTAATCGTAGTGCTGTTAAATTGTACTATTGTCGTTGTCAGGTTCGTAATATTCCTGAAAGTAGATATAGTTTATTTTCATCAATAATTAGACCTGAGATATTCTGTTGAGTAATGTATTTTATTAATGTAGCTTACCGGAGTAAGATCCTTGGCAAATTTACAAAAGTGCTTTTCAATGTCGTTAATATGAGGGCGGTCCTCAGGATTTGTCTTCCACAAACGCTCCATTAAGGTATATCTGTAATTAAAAATTAAAATAAACAGTCTGTCTAACATAGCATTACTTTTTCTAAAGCTATAAAGCTAAAACCTCCGAATTAAAAAAATATTTAGTTATTAATAAATAACATGGTCTTGTTTGTGGCTGTTATATCGTTTCAAACCAAAATGCTCTATAATTTCAGTATATTGGAAATTTCATCCTAATTAAATAATTAGAAATAAAACAAATTGGTTATTTTGTATCCCTCATTATACACTTTTACACTACTGTGACTATCTTACATGGGCCGTGTAGCGTATTTAGGCATTGTGGGTCTGAAACCATTTTCAAGAGTTTTGATGAATTCAACCGTGTAATTCATTCCTGGATAAGGAGTTTCTCCAAGGGAGTATATTTCCCATACAGTAATCCCAAGAGACCATACGTCAGATTGATGCGAAAAAGTCAAATCTCGTAGGGATTCAATTGCCATCCATCGCCATGGAAGGGGTTCCTGTTCAGCAATATACATAACATCTATTAAATTTAATCTTCATAAACAGGAAAAAGAATAATATTTCTTCTACGCTTCAAAAATTGCCGAAGCCTTGGGATTATTTACAACAAACTATACAGGAGAAGGTGTATTTGACACAAAAACTCATTTTTGAATTCCTTGCAGAAATATTTAACATTTTACATACATAAATGTTTTTTTATAAAAAATTTTACCAAACTTTACGTTACGATTTTGGCAAAATAATGAGTTAAGTTTTATTACGTCACACTTTGTTGTCTTGTCAAAATTCACCTTTTTGGTGAAGGCAACACAATAGTTTTTCCTGGTTGCGGGTTAGTTAAGTTACTACATAACTATATCATTTATTATAAGCGCGCGCTTCAATATAAATTCGATTTGTGTGATTAAAAATACAGTGAGCAACTTACCGAACTCTTTTTGGTGTAATTAGCATAATTATACTGTTTCCTCGAAAGTCCAAAGTCCGTAATTTTTACGAGATTTGTGTCAAACACTAATACATTTCTTGTCGCCAAGTCCCCGTGTATTACCTACCACAATGAATTGAATGAAAGTCTATTTATGATAATGTTTGTAACTATATTTCATAGTTTGATTGAGTCGTAAATCTGATGTAAAAACAAATATTGCAAGATAAATCATGCTCCCGAATTATTATAAGCATAGTTGTATTTCACAATTTTTATTTTCGGGATTATTGTCCTTTTTGGTTTTGTATTTTGAGTTATTGATTCTGGATTTGGCGTCGCACATTGCTTATCTAATATGTAAGCAGCCAAAACTAAAAAATAGTGGGTTTTAGCATTATCTTACCCTTTTTTCTCGTAAATGTTGTAAGGCTTTTACAATTTGGTGCGACCATTTGAACAAATGAAGAGTTGTAATACAACTAACGTCCTTTCTGCAACATTATATTAAACCAAATAAAATCCTAGCAAATATTAATTCAATTCAACCGTTTTCATCTTTACAGCATACATTTCATCATTTTCCTCAGTGTTTTCATCATTTATTGAAGTAAATGATTTCCGCGAACCCCGTAGAAACGTTTCCAAGCTTCCAAGTGGGCAATACTCGACAAACATATACAGCAAACCTAGAAGTTTTAAAAACCAATCCATCAATAAATTCCTTACTTGTGGTCATTGACAATGATTACACTTTAAAAAAGATTACCAATGGACAATTGAGTTGTTTTAGCTCCAAGCAAGCCCACAATATTTGGATGACTTCCAATGTGCATCAGAATTTTAATTTCGGACAGTAGCGACTTTAAATAAATTTTATCACTGCCAGGCTTCGTAGATTTTACGGCAACTACGGTGTCTTTTATGCGTCCTTTAAACACAATTCCGTAAGCCCCGGATCCCAACAGCCTTTGCTTATCTGATAGTTTTTTTTATTATTTTAGCCTTCAAGTTTATACATTTTAAAAATAAATCGGTGGATCATAAATATTATGATAATCCTCCTTTAAAAGAATTTAATAGTATAATGTTATAAACCTATTTGATAATCGTCTTCAGAAATTTCAAAAGAAACTGAGTCGTAGGCTAAATTTTCCATATTGCTGAACTGCTTATCGGAGTTATAAACATTTTGCTGTTTATCACCATTTCGAAACAGTGCTATTTCTGCTTGTGATAGCCCATTCTGTATTCCATAATAATAAATATAATGGGGAAAATTCAAATGTTCCAATTTTTATATTTGATGTAATTGTATTTACCCTTTTTCTTATAAAATACGTTACGAGAACAACAGCTCCAATTAAAGCAAGGCCAACAGAGATTCCTAAAGCACTCCACCACCAAGGTACATGTGAATTGTTTTCGGTTATCTTTTCTTTTAAGTTTTCTTCGTTTCTCAAGTCGTCGGTACCACAGTTAGAACAATTAAGAATACTAATGTCTTCAGCAGAATTTCCCTCATTACTTGAACCACATCCGATTTTTCCAACATGTTTGTTTTCCATTCTTTCTATTAACAAAACCGATGTAGCGGTATTGTATGGCAGACATTCCTTTTCATGAAACATTTTGCGCTTAATTTGTATGCCACTTCCGGATGAAATTCTTAATTTATCGTCTCCACTGCTTATCTGCGAAACGGAATAGTTTAGTTCATTCAAGGTTATTATACTTTGTGGAAGTTTGTGATATTACATTATAAATATGCACCTTGAACCATTTGATATTTGGGATATTTTGACCATCTACGGTACAATCAAGGATTACAGTTGTACCCCTGTTGGCAGCTGCAGGAAATAGAGTTAGTGTTACCAAAGGCTTTTGCAACTCCAACTCCAGGTAGATATTTTTATCCTGCTTTTGAAATAAGGAGAATGCCGAACAAAGGTATGATTCCCTTTCCTTCTCGTTCTTAACCATCGCATAATTAATTGTTCTAATTAACGGATATTCCCCGGTAGAGCAAAGATCTCTGAAGTCATCCCAATCGCTGTTACCGCTGCCGAACCCTAGAACACCGTATTTTATGGCCAAAGAAACCTTTTCATATATGCTTTTTGGGGTTTCAAATGATAGCCACCGGTTTCCACTTGCCATGAACGGCACTTTTGCAATGGTGTCCCAGTAAATTTTCCATGGATAATTTTGCTTAAAAATGGAGTAGCAAATCTGACGCATAATATTAATATTAATATAATATTATATATTGAAATTATATTGAAATATAATGTTTTGCGTTACCTACGTATTAACATAAGATCCCATTCTTTAAACATAAGATCCCATCCTTTAACATAAGATCCCATTCTTTAACATAAGATCCCATTCTTTAACATAAGATCCCATTC
>JAQFYC010004968.1:0-15571 GCA_034694165.1 Tomocerus mixtus | reverse complement strand
AAATCAAAATTAAGTCTTCTGAAGACTCTTCCCAAACTTCAGGGAAGAGCAGGGAAGAGTCTGCGAAAGTAGTCGTCCCCGAAAAGACTCTTCTCTGTGCCCATCACTGGTACATCAGTTATTTGGAAACTATCTGAAAGATAGGTATTTTCGACATAATCTACATTTAGTAGGTACTAGATCATTCTTTGCCCAACGATTTCTCAAATCAATATATTCATATTCGCTGAATTTTTAAGCATCTGTGAATGAGAAGTTCCATTTCATCCCACAGATCCCCGCCTTGGAAGTCGGTGTAATTGTTGAAGATTGACACTTAACGTAAGTAAAATATATGTCATAGTCATTCATAGCACAACACAACGCAACGCAACGGCACCACACGCACATGAACAGAACAGCACGACCAGACTATACCAGACATAAGGATAAATATTTTACTAAAATCACATATACGTGTATAATATATATCATCATCACGCAATTCGGAATTAAGGCAGGGCAGAAAGCAATATACCGCAAAAACAACGCATAATATGCAATAGTACTAAAAAGTACAAAGTAGTATACACATACATATTATATAAGTGATTTAATACACAAGAAGTATATATGGGTCGTTAATAACCTTACCCTATATACTAATAATGTGGTTTTAGTTAGAATCGAATTGGAAGAAGACCGAATTTTATAAGATTAAGATTAAACACAATATATAATAGTCTCATATATTATATAGGTATATCGTCAATTTCATAAGTCATGTGCATGTGGCCATAATAACAATAATTTATATAAAAGTGTGTAGGTAGTAGGTAGGTCTCATTTTGGTCGCATAGTTAATAGTTAGTAAAGGTCTGTCAGAAGAAGTGTATGTGGTTGTGTATAGAAGAGAGCCGAGGAGAGCAAGACTAAAAATCTGAAGTCATAAAAAAGTGTAAAGTTATTATAAAGCATAGTGTACCCAGTCTAGTGTACTGCGGCTCACGGCTTGCGGCAGACCTTCAATTTCTGTTTATCGTGGAAGAAAGAGAACGTAAATTCGCTAACTTGAAATAAAGGGTAAATATTGGCATAATTATTTTATAGATTTACTCGATAGTATACTTTGTATTTTGCATCACAATTACAGCCATTTTATGTAACCTACATCTACATTTACATAACGTGAATTCACTTTTTAAAGTAGGGCAGTAGTTGTGTCTTATATGTCTTAGTGTAAGTTTGCATTTTGTATATCCATGAAATATAATTGATTGCTGAAGGTTGTTTTCTGCTTTGAAGTGAACTGATTCATTATTTAACTTGACAACTTTTTCGATTTAGGTATATTATTGGTGATATTATGTTTTTTATTTTATAATATAACATAGCTTTGTTCTGACTGTCATTTGTGGTTTTTGTAGTTTTGTTATTTGGAGAACACCGGATATTATCTCAGCGTTTGGCCATTCGTAGTTTTCCCAGGTGAGTATAATATGTCAGCTTATAATAAACCAATTTAAAATTTTTGTACTATGGCCATTGGTGTGTGCGTGGCATTCAAAGTAATTAATGTTTTCTATATTGTTTTTAGTTATTCGTAATAGCCAGTGTTTTGTGGATTTGCAAAAATAATAAAGTGAGGATGAACTGTTGAGAAAGACATGACATCACACCTGAAATCTGATATCCTTGTAATGTAAATTATGTAATACTAATTGGTATTCGGTTAAGATTACGTCATCATTCGGTCTGATTGAGTAAAAGGTACGTAGTACATTATATACGTTGTTATAAGTCTTTGATTTGTTTTTAAATTCTTATCAGGCCTGTATCAGTTAAAAGATTGTATAATGTATCTGTAGCTGCCTATTATAAAGCCGATTATTACAACAACAATATAAGTAGTTAGTTAAGCAATGAGTATTGTTGGATGTACCATGTACCATGCGCCCGGAAATATTATTTATATGGCCGTTTTACGACATTCGTTAGTCATAAATGGCATGTTGCCATTGCCGGTTCACTGTCTGGTTTCTATTTCGTTCACTTTTGTTTGATAACTAAAGGTTAATTAAAAGGTATTTCACACCCAATGCAAATGCAAGGGTATTATTTAATTAATATACATATTTATGTATTTATTTATCTTTTGTAATTTGAATCGACCATATTCACTACTCTTGTACACTATGTATAAGAGTATTACGTAGTATGTGTTCACTATGCAGATAGATTCTTTTTTAAGCCTTTTGTTTTGTGCTCTGCATGTGGTACGCTAATTTACTAATAAAGGATCTTAAAGGACGCCATAAGTAAAAATCAGAATAACACATGAACAAAGTGCAGTTTTGTTGGCGATTCATTTTTTTCTGGTAATACTGTAACGAAAATTATGCTAAATATTTTGTCATTTTGTATTTGCAGGCCAGAGTTTTGTTAATAAGTCGGTGAACCGTATTTAATCAAAATGGGTTATCGACTTGAAGTCCAATATTTAACTCCCGAGCATTTGCAGGGATTCGATAATTATAAGGTAAGTAACACGTAAATCAATTTTAACGCAAGTAAGGTTTTAACTAATTGCCTTAAACCGTTTACTTTATTATAAAAATGGCGAAACTAATTTTGTTTTCATTTTTCAGTACTCGTCAGTTGATACAAGTCCTCTGAGTAACTATGTCATGCACCCATTTTGGAACGCTGTCGTTAAGGTATGTATTAGTTTTTTACCTTTACCTGATGCGATGTGAGTGTCTGACTTGATATTCAGTTAGCAAGGAAGGATTTAGGCATATAATTTTAGTTTGGTTTTAGTTGTGTGCAAATAAATCGTCAACCTATAATGAGTGGATATGTATAATTATAATAGTGTTCAGTCCAGTTTACTAAATTGTTTTGAATAGAAAAACCAAGACCTATAAAATATATAACTGTGATAACTGAAGGGTTTGTCCGAAACATGAGTATCTTTCAAAAGTCGTATTCAAAAATGTAGAATGAAATGTATAGCATTGGTTGTAAGAGGCAAGCGAGGTACAAAGAAAATATTCATTCAATCTTCTCTCCACACAAAATAAAAATGACATGCTCTTTGCCCTTTCTTATCTCAGCAATGTACTATTTTACAGTATTATTAATTTATTACGTAGTTGCAGTGCAGTGATTCGTGAAGCAAAGTTCAAGGACTTATTAGGAATGGGATCTTGTAGGTATTGTACGTATTTAATAATTTGTGATCATTCTGTTCAGACAGTTCATAATTTCATAACGAAACTGCAATACAATTATTACTTATGCCTAACGTACAATACACTTTACGTAATATAACTATTTGACATTAATTTTTTGACCAATTTGCAGAAGACCTATTATTTTTCTAGTTTTCTGCAAAGTTTTCTGCACGAATTAAGTAAAATAATAATAATAAGCAGTCATATTTCCCCTTTAAAGATTTATTCAGATTTTCGCAGTTTTCAGTGCAGAAGGTTCAGTCCAGTGTACGTAGTTCAGTTGAGTTCAGCAAATCGTGCTGACAATAAAGGGAATAATAACAGTAATAATTATTATATTGATGTAAAATGTTTTAATGATCACAATGGTAAAAAATCGTATCAAGTTCACATGTTAATGACAGAAATATAAAATGGGGTTTGCTTGAATTAAATTGCTTGATTTTTGATTATAGCTACTTTTTTATCGATCATGTAATTAATTATCGAGATGTCTCACTAACATCGTCATATTAGTTGATCATTTGCTATTACAGCATGATTACATTATATAGCTATGATCAGTGGCGAGCCATATCATAATCTAGACAATAGTATAAATAAACTGCCAAGACATACACATGATTGAATTGAATATCGAGTGGGAAAATTGTCAGGATCAGGTCGGCGTTTGCTGTTGCACATGAAATGAACTGAATTTTTAGCTTCCACCAGTTATCCAGTGGTGTGGATAGTGTGGAATCCACCCACAATTTAATAGATAATATGATAGAGGAATAAATACATTGCAGTCCAGCCAGCCGCAGCCCCAAGATAAGCTTTAATAGCATAGAGTTAAGATTGACATTGACTACGTAGAGGGGAGATGTATATGATATTGATATGTATGTGTGTAGGTATATATTTATTTCATAATAAGTAACTTGTTACATGGAATATTAGTTGTCTGTATGTTAATAACCTTTTATTCTTTTTGATGAAATAGATCTGCCCAATGTGGATAGCACCGAACTTTCTTACGTTTACGGGATTTCTTTTCACCGTAGCTAATTTCATTTTATTAAGTATCTACGACTACCACTTCTACGCTGGCGGAGGAGGTGACCCACCAGAAGCGTATCCTCCAGTTCCTAAATGGGTTTGGATTTTGGCTGCATTCAACCTATTCATGAGCCATACGTTAGGTAAGCAATGCATAATGTTTTACAAATGTTCTAGTTTGCAATTGTGCAAGTCAGCTTGTCAGATCCTTCGTCTATATTGCGTCTACTGTCAGCTATCTACTATCTGTATTCTTTACTAATCTTGGAAACGAGAGCCAACCAAGAATGAATGAATGGAGTTATCAATACTATCAAAATCAAACTGGATATAAATATGAGTCTGACATATTTATATCTGCCTTTTCTGCTGCCTGTGTGTGTCTATACTATATATTAGGAAGTTATGCACGTGACTTATTAAGACTTATTGCGAGAAAGTATTGTGTCCTTAGTTTTGACATTACGTGTATATTTATGAAAAACTTTTTTCAAATTATTTGTTTATATTAGCGTTAGCCTATGTGATACGCAAATAAACGATGATGTCACAAGTATCGGAAAGTTTCTCTTCGTTTTTTATTAGGAAGCCAAAAATGAAAACGGAGATTTTTCAGAGTTTTCGTTTACCAGGTGTCGGTAATTTAAGCACCAAGTGGTGACGAAGACTCCTCGAATGTTTCTACTATATTATTAGAGTAATAAATGCCAATGTAAAGGAGTTTCAGTACTAATTCAGTTGATTATGTTGACAGATGGAATTGATGGAAAGCAAGCGAGACGAACTGGATCTTCTGGGCCACTTGGAGAGTTATTCGACCATGGGCTGGACTCATGGACAACAGTGTTCATTCCTACTGGTTTGTACTCGGTATTTGGCCGCGGACCTTACAGTATCTCTATTAAAAGAATGTTCTTCTGCTATTGGAACGTCTTCTTCAACTTCATTTTCTCTCACTGGGAGAAATACAATACAGGAGTTTTGTACCTTCCTTGGGGATATGATGCATCCATGGTGGTAGGTTCTAAATTGTTTAGTCCTCATACGATAAATAAAGTTAAAATATGCCTCTAATTATGAAAATGATGCTATATTTCAATTTCTCATAATTGACATTTCCGTTTTATATTTAGGCCTGTTTTTTGGTTTTCATCGTGAGTTCGTTTGGTGGTCATGAAATATGGAAATTCGACTTACCATTTGGTTACACAAGTGGAAATTTAGTAGAATTTCTTCTATACGCTGGCTCCATCGGTCTATCCATGCCTATGGCGTGCTACAATGTGTATAGGTAACTGATTTACATTTCATGTTTACCAATTTTTCATTTTGTAGTCCTGTGAATATGATTATGGATTGAGGAAGGCAACACCGTGGACGTACACGTACTTATAAATGCGAGTTTCATTGTAATGTTAAATTTAAAATGTTATGGCTTTTCAGGGGCTATAAAGATGGCACCGGGAAAATGCGCCCCTTTATGGAAGCAGGAAGGCCATTGTACTCAGCCATCATATTGATGATTGTGACTACTCTTTGGGTACTGTTGTCTCCAGCTGATATCTTGATACATGAGTCTAGAGCGTTTTTCTACATGGTTGGAACCGTTTTCTCCCATATGTGCTGCCGTTTAATAGTGGCACAAATGAGTAACACCCGTTGTGAAGCATTCGACTGGCTTCTATTTCCTGTCACAGCATTGGCTTCCGTGGCGCTTCTTCTAAGTCCTGGCCTGACTTTTGAGGCAACATCTGTCTACGTGTTGGCAATACTGTCCACCCTAGCCCAATTACACTATGGAGTTTGTGTTGTAAGTTCATTGTTATTCAGTTCATATTATGAACTGAATAATATATATTATATATTCATGGAATTAAATATAATTATTAATCTTTAACAAAAATGTTAATGTTAATTGTGCTACAGGTCCGGCAAATGTGTCGTCATTTCCACATCGACTGCTTCCGGATAAAAGACAGAAGCGATTGACTATTAGCCGACAGCGCATGAACTCAGCAAATCTTGAAGTAAACTGATGAAGCAACCTAAATGATATAATACTGTTCTGCAAGAATTCAACTCCTCGTACATACCACAAAGTCTTAAAAGAAAATCATATTCTACGTGATGTTAAAGTCCTAATCTTAAGAAACACGATTTTGTTAGAATTTTTATTTACTAGAATATTTGGGCACAAGTAGTACATTCGTAATCGTACGTAAGGCCTAAAAATAATGAAGACAACAACTTGTGAATGGGAGACTTGTCTCCCATTCTATGTACTTTAAGTAGCTAACTTAAGTATTAGTGTCATCAGTTTACTTCGAAATATTTCACCAAGTTTTGCTATATTTTTAGGCAAAGTCATTCACAATTTCCCGATCACAGTTTTCCTTTCAACTATTCAACTTCTTCTAATGTCTAACCTAATGTACCTGTTCCTATTCTTTTTATTCCCCATTGCTTATAAGATATTTTAATTTGTTTGCAGTGCAGTTGTTAATTTGTTTAGCGTAATTAAATAGTTGTAGTCGAAGTCTGCTAACATAACACGGTAATATTTTAGTTTGTTTGCAATAGTGTAAAATTTATATGTGAAACTCCTTAGTAAGTGCCACAAAATTACGATTGAATGAGTCGTAAATGGTAATTTTAAGCTTATCTGGATGTTTAATGTCATAAAAGGTAACGAGTCAAGTCATTGTTGGCAATAGGCCAACAGAACTGAAGGATTTACAGTCACAATCTCACAAGCCAGTTTTAAACACAGTTAGTGATAGCAACAAGAAATGACTAAAAACTATTCACATACATGTAATGTAACTAGGTGCAGCTGCTCAACAGGATTGAGATTTAACTGTATATATCTCCTAAACTATTGCCTTTTCACAAAATTACTAATTTCAATACAGCAAGTTATATTACATTCACTTGTAGTAACATCTTACTAATACTAAATGCTATTAATATTGCATTCCTTCTTAATAACATTCTATTTTTAGTGTTCTTTTCTTTTCACACGTTTTTAAAATGCTTAAACTTTTAAATCCTTCTCTTGTGAAGGTGCCTATCAGTGCTGTGATTTTGCCTAAGATTAAATTGGTTTTCAATTACATTTTACCATCACAATTGTCTTGATCTTCAAAGTAATTTTTGTAAGAAAGAGCTAATTATTTGATTGATAACCAATTTCATGTGCTGTCGCCTCGACCAAACCGGTTTTCTTATTATTGAACTGTCATGTCAATCTGATCGAATTATTTAAGTTGTCACTTATTTATGTAATTCTTTTATGATGTATCCCCGCACAAACGTTTTTTTATTATTATTGTCTGTAAAATCTGTACCATTGTTATTGTCATTGTAATTTGTAATATTTTATGCCCATTCTTTGTCCATAAATGTAAACAGTGTCGTTTATGTTATTGTCATTTGTCATGTCTGTTGCTATTCAATTCAGTTATCGTGAGACTAGAGTTCGTATACTTCCTTATTGAATGTAAGGTAAAAAATACTTCCTATCGCATTTTACCTTTTATGTTATTTTGTGTTCAGCATTTATTATGGGCCAATTTTTTATTGTTCTCGGAATCTGTCAAGCATTTATAAATGTATTTAGGAT
Organism: Tomocerus mixtus; assembly: GCA_034694165.1. NCBI lineage: Eukaryota > Metazoa > Arthropoda > Collembola > Entomobryomorpha > Tomoceridae > Tomocerus > Tomocerus mixtus. Next base: position 7,693 of record JAQFYC010004968.1, on the reverse strand, counting down.
AGCTATTTGTTTGTGTTTTTGAATACCATTTCTTATAATATATTATTTTATGTAGCTGTCATTGTAATACTTATACCACTGTATGTAAAAGTAATGTAACATTAAGTATTAAGAGAACAACAATATAATTTAAAATCAATTCTTCTTTGATTTGATTATGTATACTATAATATAATGTAAGGAATACCATGCATTTTCTGTAATTCTGTTTTAGAATTGTAATTAGTTTTCAATATACATTATATGTATGCATTCCCGTATGCAAATAATTTTGAACTGGTTGGTACGATGAATTACAATATTGAATCCAATTTTCTACAGCTACGCATAAGATGCAATTATGTTAAATTATAACAAACCAGAAGCATACCACCTGTAGATGTTAAGAAAGACAAGAAAATGTTAATATTCCTTTTTATGTACTCTGTAATTGTATTTATTCCAAATGGGCATTCGATTTATTAGTTCGGGTAAATCATGTAAAGTAGGATTTACTGCAGATAATTTTATCAATAATACTATAAGACTTTTCAAATTAACCTACCTTTATTATTTAGAAACTAGTTTAGAAAAATATGTTCTGTCTGTCCCTGTAAATTGTATATTAGTGTAGAAGCAGTAAAAACAGTATATTTAGCATAGCCTCTTGTTTTAAACATGTAAAAGTGAATGAAGTCACAGTCGCCTTATAAATCTTACCTGTATGTAAAATTACAATGTAAGATCAATCTTAATAGTTTTAAAATAATAATTAGGAATTTAGACTGCCGAGCTAGTAATTGATATTTTATTTAGAGATAGTAGATTAGAAAAGTTGTATAAAATCGCAAAATAAATTCGTGGTTGTGCGTGCAACCGCAGTCACCACCAATAATTATGTAATTTGAATGAAACTACATAAATATTACTATAATTACCTAGTCGTAGAGATATATTAGTATTAAAAAAGGTAGGAAGAAGAAAGAATTGTAATGTATTAGAACTTTAACCGCCATAATTGGATGCATATACTACTATAAATACCAATTTTAAATTAAAACTACTTATCTATAAAATATCTTTATGTTAATAAAATATGAATGTAGTAGCCTCAGCTCTTTGCTACTAACTAAAGCTAATTAATGAAATTGTTGTGGCTGTGTCCCTGAACAAATTGAAAATGGGTGATAATTCAATATTGAAGGGGGCTAAAATAAATGAATTCATTAATTACAAAATTGCCCATTGTTTCTCCGTTAATTCAGCATGCAGTCTGCAGCATAGTTCCCAGTTCCTGTGTCACTCCTAGACATCAGAATTTATTTAACTTTTCCAGATGTTTCTTCTTGGTAATCAATAATGCCAGCATAAAATAATTAAAATTGCATTTGCGAACCAAATCTCTTTTAGATCTTCAAATGGCTAAATATTCCGTCCTTTTTCGAATGTTCACTTCAACGCTTACCATTTACTCGAGTAGCTCAGTCTTCCAGTCAGATTGCAAACGTTCCTGTGTTTCATATTAGGGGAATTCAATTTGGCTTCTTTGCTATAACTGCCTCATTCCAACAGCATTGTAATGCAATAAAAATGATGCGAAATAATTTTATTAGAGAAGTCAGAATTTTAGGAAAACGGGGTTTATAATTTTTATTCTATTACTTATTACGTATCAGTTTTGCACATAATCATGTCATAATTAGAGAGATTTATCTACATAATTTGTTGTGCCTACAATTATGTGAGTACTTGATATATGAGGTGTCCCAGGGTTTCTATTCCTTGGAATGTAATTGCTATGTAGTATAGTAAATATTACAACTAGGTAGGTAGAAGTCAGGAAGATATTTCCATTTACGGTCATATAGTCATGGAATGGATTGTTGTGATGCGATGTGGAGTGGGCAATGAAAAACATCGACCAGAGAAATTAGGTATGTATGTATTGTATTGTTGTGTAGTTAAATTACATAGTAGAAGCAATTTTTCTAGAAATGTAAATAAGTACACTAATTATATGGTATTTATGATTGGTTGGTATAATGTAGTTTTAGGCATGGTATATACAAGTAAAAATGTTAACAATAAGTATTATAGTAATAATAATAATGTGTAACTAGTACTTATCATCATTATGTAATAAGTATGGACATAAATACACTTAGCAGGTAAAATTTTTTGGGTTCAAGACAGGTATTGTAATGTAAATGTAATAACGATTGTTGCTGTTGCTTGATGTGATGTGTTCAATGTTCAATTTAGTGGGTCATCCTTAATTACAACTCATTAGGTGGGCTTGTGTTTCGTCGTCAGCCTGAAAACTGTCTCGACTCCTTTTACATTCACGCTCACTGTCTTCACTCCTTTCTCCAGTTTGTCCAGGTAGTTTGTAAAGCTGTCGACAATGTTCCTGCACAAGACAAATATAAATAGCATCCATTAGCACATTCACTTCACATAGTCAAGTCAAAACTAAACGGCTACTGCATAGTATCTGTAGTTCCCTTTCCCTAATATGCTCTATTTACTTTTCGTTAGAATGCACTTATGGAAAATTAAATGCTATTACTACTATGTGGTAAATAGTAAATTGCTCATGCACTTACAACAATATAACACTTATGTAAAGCAGAAGCATATTACCTACAAAAGCGTGTAGTGAAAAATTTCACATTATTACATAAAATATCATATTATATCCAAACGCAGCCAACATAACAGCAAGCTAAGTAGACCCTTCAGTACTGTGTCAAAAACAAAGCAATAGCGAGTGATTGATTGAGATAACTCTAGTCGTAGGCTCATGAGATATTCATCATTTTATCACTTTCTTCAAGAATTTTAAAAAACGGTAGTATATATAATATGCAGTATGCACTCCCTAAACGTTTATATACTGGTTAGTAGATTTGTTGTATAAGGTTGTATAAGGATGTACTACATTTTGCTAAATATAAGTACATCACAGCTTCGCATAGAACAATTCTTAACTAAAAGTCTACTACTACATTACGTAGTGTTCAATACACAATACTGATACTGCTTTCTACTGATCCATTATCCATCCATTCCATCTTATTGTAGAAAGCTACTTTCCTTCAGATTGGCTGTTGCTGTATTAAATGCCATTATTCACATAATTACCTAAGCACTATAGTTTGGTTGACTATGGTTTGTTATCTTTCAATGACCATGTATAGCCAACTAACATACGTTTTTGTGCCTGTCATTCTGATTCCATCTTGGTCCAAAGTTATCGCAACACAAAATAGTCGTACTATTTTACTAATGAATTAAGAAGCAATTAGAGTGACAGGCCTATTTCTAGTATAATGTTTCAACAGTTCACATTTCACATACACCTTCCTACATACTACCTACTCTATTTCATATTTCACAATTTGGCACATTGCACAGAAATAACAATAATTTCCAATTGCATATTGCATCTATTTAATAGCTGTTTTGCATCATGTAAATAAGATGCAAGGAAAAGTGACCCATACTACGGTTATTGTACTAGTAGTTCGTATGGTAAGACATGTTGGGTTAGATTTATGGATTGCAATATGCCATGTAGTGCTGAAAAGGGAAATTGTGTGCCTTCATAATTTTTTCGATCTCAAACTAACCTCGATAAAGGGTGTCCTAACTTTTCTTGTTTCACATCCCACTAACTTGTTCCTACTATGTAATGTAGCCCACTCCAGGCTGCCTTGCTACATACTTTATTCATCGAGGTAAGTCAACAAGGTATTTTGGCACACATAGCGCTGCATGCATGCCAAAATTTGAGTAGGTAGTAGGTACCTTAGATAGTCTAAGGCACTCTAAGTCTAAGGCCTAGAATCTTGATCCGCCTTTAATGATATACAAAAGTTTGCGAATAAAACAATAATATAAACCTTCTGTGTAAGATATTTCATAAATTCCTTATGAATAGTAGATTGGAGATTGTTGGTGAGTGTAGTTGACACTAAGTAAGCTTATTGTTATTCATATCAAAGGGGATTTCCTCATATTATTGTTATTCCTAACTTCAAAGTGGTTTTGTAAAGTTAAGACACTTATGATACCACATTTTAGATCCAGCGACTATAAATATAAAATAATAGAGGCAAGCAACACGCATAGTAGCATATACAGATAGTATAGACTTTAAATGCAAAGAGATTTTGAAATATGCTCATGCTGTTTTCAGTTCATATCTAGTTCATATTTGTATTTCATATAAGGTGAATGGTACTAGTTAAGGAAAGGACTTACATATATTTCTCGACTTGTCCTTCCGAGTTTTTCGTGTACCTGACAACGAACCAGAGATCACTGGGAAGTTGATACGCATACACATCATGAGCATTTTTAGCATTCTTGTTCGTGGGTCTCATATGCTGCTCGAATGCCTGAGTGAGGGTTTGATCTTCATTCAGCTTCTCGGCTGAGGCCTTCCTATTATCTGTTGTCATGAGGTATGCATGTCGCCCACCGCCGTCGTCGTAGTCATAATCTTCTTCCGACGGGCGCCAGTGGGACGACGACGACTTCACACCATGACTCTTGCTCCGATTTTGATTACTTGAGCTGCTACTGTGATGGTGGTTGTAATTATTAATGTGGTGGCTGTTGTGATTATGATGATGGTGATTCTTCACTCCACGCGGTCTGCTAACTGCCAAACTTATACAGCTCAGGCAGATGTATAGCATCAGAATCTGCAATATAATGTAATTAGTCACATAAATTAATATTTCATTCATGTCATACCACATCGGAATTCAATTACACTCCCCTCTCTATACATCCATATAAAATCTATTAATGGATTTGCTTGTACAATAATGCAAGTAATTATCGTTATTTTTGTTCATAGTATTAAGCACATACCTGACGCAACAATACATTTTACGCGAACTTCTATCTCATTCTACACATTGGGTATGTAATTGCAGTTTTACTCAAGTAGTACTATATATAATTACCTGGACAAAGCTATACAAATAGAAAACGTAGCATTGTACTTATTGTAAATAGAAGCAGCACCTGTATCTTGGCTAAAAAATGCAACGCGCTATGTACTTACTTTGTAATACAAGAATCTACAATAGCTTTTAATTTCAAAGAATTCGTTTCCTATTCTGACGATGAGTTGAGATTTTTAGACGAAGCTGATTATAACTTCGCAAATTGAATGGCTTGACATGGAATAGAATATCCTACTGTTGTATACCCAATTGAATTCTATAGAGCTGTATAATTAGCCTGTCGTTGCATGTTACATTCTTCTTTTGTTGTTCCAGTTATATATCGTATTCATTGAGAGATTGTATCTAATACCTATATCAGGATGATATTTTTAGCATCTGAACTGGAAGATGAATTCTTGAATCGTATTTCTTTCAAGTCGCTTACAACAGGTATGTAACACTTGAAATGAAACGAACAAGGTAGGTACGCCGAATTTGCCAACAATTACGAATATCTTTTACATAGGTATGCGATATATATTACACATTATGTACTTTCGGATTACTGTAGGCTTACACAAGATATGTATATGTACAATTACTCTGCATAAATCCCATAATAAGTTAGAAGTACCACTATATAGGAAATTGGTAACAATAAGTGTGTACATAAGTAATATTGTCGTAGTAGTATATACTCGTAGATATTATAATTAGTGTAGTAGGTGATTTGTGCATTTAGAATATGTAAGCGCCTAAGCACACTACCTATAAAGGAACCTAATACATATGTAGCCAGTAGAACAGAGTAGAAATATATATTTAGTAATTCCCATTCCACTCTTCCTCTTATTTATGTATATATATATGTACTATATAAGTAAATAATGATTATGTACTACTAAGGAGATGGAAATACTTGCACCAACTTCAGCCAATACGACTCTATGTATTGATTGAAACTAGAAACTAGAGTGAGACGAATTTAAAATGAGACAAAGACAACGCAGTCTGTTCTGTTCCGCTATATATTATGTCTGTCTATGACTTGAGGATGTGCTTTGCGAATATAACACTTACTCTGCCTGTCATTATTATTTACTCGAGAAAGTCATTCATTCGTAGTTCGTATTTCCCTTATTTCGGCATCTGCAGACAGTCTGTTGCATGGAACCGTAGCTTGCTGACTGCAGTAATGCCTTTCCTAAGAAATAAGTTATAATGAGACTGAAGATGAGACTTATAATAAGTAGATACATGCATAGTATAGGAATGAATGAGAAATGAGGGAAGGAAAGATACTGTCAACAGTAATGATGCGACGGCCTTATTTTATTGTCTTTAATAACCCTATGCATAAAGTGTATTGTATATAAATATTACTATAAGTAAGTATACTCTAACGTATTAATATTCGTTTTCCAGAATATAAATAGTAGATACTGCATGTAGATATTGTATATTTGTTGAATATTCTGTTAAGGTTCTGTTTTAAAAAATCTTATCGATTTTTACTTCTTTGGTGCAATAATTTCTGCTGACTGTATAGAAGTTCAAGATTTCTGTGTTCTTCATTATATTTTGTACAAATGGATGTAAGTTTAAGGATCTGTACATGTAAAGTAGTAGAAAACATGCATTTATGTAACATAAATGATATATTTTATTTGTATATGTGATATACCTGCATGTTGTATGAAGATGATGTAATCAGGGAAAGTACCTAAATAGTTGTTATCAGTTGCAATTTTACTTGCGTAGGTAGGCAAGGCACAGCACATACAACATAAACATTTCGTCAGTTACGTATGCCTGTACAAGATGTGATATCAATATACTACAATATGTAGGTATGTCGTATTCTTAATGACGATTCGTGCTTCTACTGGTCTTTTTTGTCAGTACTGTACCAAGTTAAAGACTATCTCATGCATGTGTACCTATATACCACAGATCGACTTCGATCTGTGGTATATAGGTACACATGCATGAGATAGTCTTTCTAGAGAGAGATAGAGATAATCTTTCATGAGACTCACCTTTAATAATTGGTCTTGAATGAAATATCGTACATAATTGTTAAAATGCTTTTGAAAATTTTATAATTAGGAGCAATTTAAATCTTCACAAGATTGACGTTTTGGAATATTCTTAGACTTCGAATATATGGATAAGACCAAATAGGATACGAATTTTGTTCATTTACTTAGACAGTTCCAAATTGTAACCAGCTGTCAAAAAACTTGTAGTACCGGCTGTGATTTAATCGATTTGCTACGCACAACCCCACCACATTCTTCTAATTGTTAAGTTTTAGCATTTTGTTTCGGGATTAAAAATTAACTGACTAACTTGCTAAGCTTTTTCAAGCCTCATTAGCAGCAAATGCACAGTGTGGTTAAAAATTATTGGCTTTTAAGCATCTGCAGTGTTCTTGTAATTCTAGTACTTATAATACAGATTATATTTATATCTAATCTATATAGACGTACTTTATGCTATGAAATAGCAGCATTACTTGCAACTACTATTTGTTAAAAGAATTTACTACCCACCTTGATGTAATGTACAGTTCAATGGGAAAGGAATTGTCATACAAATACTATAGAGAAGGCATGCTGTGGTCGGAATCCATAGTAAATATTTTTTGCCCCTTTTTGGTGGTGGTAGTATGGGATTGTACGATTGTACGACTAAGCTGCTTAGCTTAAAACAACCCTTTGCTCGAAAGAGTTAAGCTGTTGATGCTT
>JAQFYC010004967.1:0-15573 GCA_034694165.1 Tomocerus mixtus | reverse complement strand
AAAAAAATAGATTTATAACGTCAACAAGCATGGCAATTAGACAGGTTATGGGTAAAGGTTATGACATAAATTAAGGGCATAACTATAAATAATATTTAAATACCACGTACATAATAATTTGTAACTCTCTGGAATTGGCATCGTGCACATTATAGCTTTGCGGCTAAAATGCTGTTAGTCCTGCGGATGAAAATGGAAAATATAATTTTAAATATTTTTTCTTGTTTTCAGAAGAGAACAGTTAATGATCGTTAAAACCCAGTGAAAATCAACCAGTAACCAGTGTACCGTAATCAAACCTAATTTTACATACATCAAAATCACAATGTTAAGCCTTCGTAAGTCGTGCAACTTCCGGTTGCTTACCTCAAGAAGTTTAACAACTTGGTCTCCACTGGCCACTTCTTTTAACTCTAAGCCTTCCAAAAAGCTGAGTTTTGTTTCAAGGGTATGTGTAAATATTAATAGTTTTTTTACGTTTGAAAGACTTATATTTGGAAATGCAACTTTTGAATAATGTTTGTTTCCAGAAAGGACTTTTCGGATTTCCAGTACTAACAGAACCGAGTGGGTTTCATTTGCTGAAAGCCAGTGCTATAGAAGAATGTGATGCCCTTGTAAATGAGTGCATATCCCCAAATCGTGGCAGGAAGCTCGTTGAAGTGTTTGACCATCTGTCGAATTCCTTATGTAAAGTAGCTGATATGGCCGAATTTATCCGAGTTGCTCATCCTAGTCGTACATTTGCAAATGCAGCGGAGGATGCCTGCCTATCTATAAGCCAGCTTGTGGAAAAGTAATTGCGATATACCAAAAGTAACAATATATAGTTTTTTCGGTGCAAATAGCCCACTGATTTTAAGCACATTCTTATTTCTTGTTTTAGATTAAATACAAATCGTGAGCTATACCTCTCGCTGAAGAGTGTGGTAGGAGGAAAAGATGTCCATCCAACAACCCCAGTAGATGAACATGTAGCTCAATTATTTCTTTTCGACTTTGAACAAAGTGGAATTCATTTAGATGGGGACAAGAGAGCTCGCGTTGTATATCTAAATGATTTCATTTTGTATTCAGGACAACAATTTGCAGCTAATTCTATGAAACCTGCAACAGTGACACGAAATCAACTTCCAACTAATATACGAGATTTGTAAGTTTTTGATTTTTAAAGTATTTTAAGTCGTTTAATTGCATAATTTGGTCATATTTTGGATGTTCAGAACAAACGAGTAAAATTTTTACTTTTGTAACACTTGCAGTTTTCCTGCTGATGAAGATAATTTAGTCGTTACTGGGCTCTTTTCCGATGCGACTTCGGAACTGGCGAGAGAGGCTGCTTATCGCATTTATCTTAATCCTGATAAGAAACAAGATGAACTTTTAGTGAATTTATTAACTGCTCGAAATGAACTGGCTGAAGTATGTGGTTTTCCATCATACGCACACAGGTATTTCCATTTTAGCTTTAGCTTTTCCCCATTCACTGCCAGCCAGTCAGTCATTCATTTCATTTGTTAAAGTGCAGTAGATAGTAATAATTAGTTAAACAAAATTTATTTGTATTTTCAGAGCTCTGCAAGGGAGCTTGGCCGAAAGTCCTATTTTGGTTGCTAACTTCTTAGAACACTTAGCTGACAAATTGAATAACCGAGCAGAACAGGACTTCTATGAAATGACGAAAATGAAGGGAAGTATGGTTCAAGTGTGGGATCCTCCTTACCTAACCGTAGAAGCAAAGAAGTGCTTGCTTAACACTGATAAGAATGACTTCATGCCATATTTTTCGTTGGGTGGTTGCATGGATGGACTGAATCTTCTCTGTCAAAGACTTTTTAATATTGAATTAGTACCTGAGGAAATTGAAAATGGTGAAGTTTGGGCACCTGATGTACACAAGATATCAGGTAAGACTTGCTAAAGCTAAATTATTATAAATACACCGATGACGGGGTGTTGTTTAAAGTGTTTCAATTTTTTATATTTTTGATCTTTTTAGTTGTGCACAAGACAGATGGAAAACTTGGAGAAGTGTATTGCGATTTTTTTGAACGCGAAGGGAAACCCCATCAAGACTGCCATTTCACAATACAAGGAGGAAAGCAGTTGGCAAGTGGTGAATATCAGGTACCTATATTGCAGTTACCGCTTCTTCAGCAATATAAACTTTTCATAAAAATATATGATAGTATTCTCTATATCGACTTTTGTTTGTTTCAGAATCCTATTGTTGTCCTCATGTTGAATTTTCCATCGCCGTACGGTTCGATGCCATCTCTCCTAGCGCCAACAATGGTTGACAATCTATTTCATGAAATGGGGCATGCTCTCCATTCCATGTTAGCTCGTACAAGATATCAACATGTTACGGGAACCAGGTGTACCACTGATTTTGCAGAAGTTCCTTCAATCCTTATGGAATATTTCGCTGCTGACCCAAGGGTAAGTTTAATTCTCTTTACAGTTGTCACCTGCCAGGCATATTACAATATTTACTAACTTACTTATTTGCTTAATCTAACTTTTAGGTGCTCGCGACATTTGCAAGACATTTTCAAACTGGAGAAGTAATGCCAGAAGTCCTCCGTAAGAAGTATTCAGTAGCCAAAACTGTGTTTGCGGCCTCGGAACTTCAAATGCAAAATTTCTACGCAGCACTGGATCAAAAACTACATACTGGTATCTTTCCTTTGGAAAAGCCTACGATTGATATTCTCGAAGAAGTTCACAGCAAGTTTTACGGTTTACCTTACGTTCATAATACGGCCTGGCATCTTCGATTTGGTCACTTGGTCGGTTATGGAGCGAAATACTACTCTTATTTAATGTCTCGTGCAGTGGCTTCCTGGATTTGGCAAGAATATTTTCAAGCAGATCCTTTTAATTCTACAAATGGAGAAAAATACAAAAATGAAGTCTTATCTCACGGCGGTGGCATCCCTGCCAAGAAGCTCGTGTCAAATTTTCTAGGAAAAGCAATAACTTCGGATAATCTTACACATGCTCTTATCTCTGATTTAGATGGTAGTAAAAAGAGGCTGGACGCATTTTTGCAGCAGTAGGAGTATGAAAGGTACTAGCAGTGAGAGGTATTTTTGAAGACTTAATAAATGATCTACTTACAACTTATGTGTACACTAGTTTATAAATCGAAGTCAACGCCATCACAAGTGAAAGGAAACGATTTGTGAACCTCATGGAGTCATAATATAATGATATCGCAAAAGTGATTTGTACTTATAGTCAGTTATCAAATTACTAATTAAATTAAATTACATAATATAATCAATATTCAATGTAATTTTCCACTTATGTCAGTACAGTAGTCTTTACATAATTTCCTACCTGTGTTAATGGATAAGCTGCTGTCCTAACATCGCAAATAAGTGTTAATTACTATATCATACCTTTGACCTTGTAGATCTATTTAGCGATGATTATAAGTAATAAGTAGATTTTATTTTAAATTAAAGTGTACATCCTTGATACTGCAAACTGTACTAATTATATATGCGTAGTGTAGTCCTGAGTGCGTAGTTACCCAGTCCCCATACCCCACCCTACACAATATCTGACCGATCGAAAATAAAATTTTCATACCTTTATTTATTAATACTTTATCTTGTTACCACTTTCAGTCATTTATTTTTATATATTAGTATTTACTATTGGCAACATAACCGTTCATGAAATATTGAGTTCCATTCCTTCCTTGTCATGTTCCGTTCAAAACTAGGTTACCACCAAGGAGGCTAAACTTGGTGGTTGCCTGGATTTCTTCCCTTTTCTTCCGCAAAAGGAGGGTCAAATAGATTGTTTCACACGGATATTTATAGGGGACGTAGGTCAACCTATTTATATTACTATAAGGGTTAAGGGGACGAATGACCTAAAATGTCCCGTACAGATATTTAAAATGTCCTATATAGATCTTTCTAAACTTGTACCGGCAAACCATCTAAGGGGCCCTCCTTATGCGGCAGAGAAGGGACGAAAACCAGGCAGCCACAGCCAGTGCAGCCTCCTCGGTTACCACGTTTTCTGCAGCTTTAGAAAATTTTGAACTAACAATAATTGAATTTCTATTCTTAGAAAAAGCTACGATGGAAGAATGTATATTTGATGTTGAATGCTCAGCACATACCACCAAAGGGTTTTCCTCCATAAAAAATTCAGTTGGGAAAGAGCAGCGAGTAGATTTGTCGAAAAGGATTTCTATTTGGGCAAAGTGAATGTGTAGATTTTACAATTACCTACATAAATTGGATTTGTACGAAATCCACCCGACAAGACGACATGACTTCATAAAATCGTGATGAAATGCGATATCTGCCGCATGCACCAACTACACTACTATAGATAACAAGATGCCTACATTCATGTTCTATTTGCCTACATTCACTCTCACTGACGTGAGATCTTTCTTATGGAAATATTCGGCGCACACATGTTTTGCGTGTTGAGCTGGAGCTCCCGGCAGCAGATATCCGTAATGAAATTCCCCTCCCGAGAAATCAACTTTTCTCCAGTCGTTCCTTGGCGCTAGAATTCCTTCCAGCCTGCTGCAAAGAACATCCTCGTTCCTCCTTTCCCATTTTACTTATTTCATCCAATATTTTAAATTCATACCTTCGTACAAAAACTAGATAGATTCAAAAATTCTTGTCATTCCAAAGATCATATCATATTGTATGCACATTAGGTACTCATAAATCATTCTATAAAAGTACAATTATGGTTCAATAACGGTATTAGTTAACAATAAAAGACAGGTTGGGTAAGAAGGTGATCTCATTGATGGGCTGAACGAAGTCTTCCATAGTACACTACTTATCAGCTTACACATGTAACACAATTATTACACCGCGTACAATACAGCATACCTAATCCATTATATTATACTTAACACCATTTCATTACCCTACCACAATTTTACCTTTCATACAATCTTAAATACTTATTTACCGTAATTTATCTTTATACAATTTACTTTTACAACTGGATCAAAAAACGAATAACATGAAGTGCACAGCTAGGTCCAGATTGGCAGCCTATGCTGGAACAGGCCTTCACATTGTAAGTTCATTTTGTTTTATTAGCAATATAATTCACATTTTATTTTATGTGTAGTACTTTTTCTCAAAGTTGTGAAAAATATATTTATAGAAGAAAGCTTTTTACAAAGATGTGAAATAGTAAAATATTTTAATCATGTTTGGACAATAATTTTCATTGCAAAAAGTAAATACTTGTTTTGATTGTCTTTGTTAATCTTATTTAGTAATTCATGTAGTAATAAAGTATTTTTAGAGCAACAGGGTTATCTGTATGTGTATTTTATTTCTCAAACTTCAGTCGCAGTACTGCGCTGCGAGTATAAAGCAAAATAATTTCCATATAGATAGATGTATTAAAATTCTGTGCTTAGCTATCTCTACATAACTATACAAGATGAATGATTGAGCACGGTCTTGGTGTTAGTGTTTTCATAGCAAAGCAATGATAGCACGCTTAGTAGTCTAATAGGACAAGCTCTTCTGGAGATGAATTATTGATTTGTTGAGGTACTTATCTATATGTATACTGTGTTGTGTTCTGTTCTTCTGCATTCTACTTGTGGACAGATTTTGGGATTACTGCAGCTCATCTTGGTCTCCATCGTTTTCCTTGTCGTATGTTATAACAACTACTACTATGGGGTAAACCAAAACATAACTCTTGATTTACTTATCAATCATACAGAATATATGGACACATTAACTAGCTTACAAAGATGCAAAAACTTATTGAAATTTTCAATATAAATAGGTGGAGAACTACAGACCACTTTTTGTGTTGCCAGTCATTATGCTGGCTACTGCGTTTCTCCTTAGAGGATTTGCTGTTTTAATCCGGGCAGAAGCGGTAAGGAAATCCGATTTGCTTTTGCTTATTTTATTATTATACGCTGTGTCCAGTTACATGCAAATATAATGTTATAATATGACTCTTACATTTATACTATGGATTTCTAACTTCAATGCAAAAATAATTTTTGAGCTCAAAAATGTCCAAATTCCCTATCTCGAGTTTTGCACATATTAAATACACGCAAAAAGTTACTATCGACCAAGAATGGATTTTGGAATTGGTACAGTTGAAACGTAGAGTAACAGGATAACAATTTTGACAGCCAGAACTAAAGGATTGTAAGCAGATATTTGTAGTCTTACTGTGTATAATATAGAATTGTTGAATCCACTATAAACATAAATAAGTAATCTTCAACCTTATTGCATGATGTTTGAGCTTACTGCACAAACGTAAATGTAGTAGCAGCAGCAGGTATAGTTAATAATATCTGTAGCATACCTATGTTACTCATTTCACATTTACTTTTTATCAGACAGGAGCTAATTATTATCTAATATTGTACTGTTTATACAGGTACCAGTATGCACATTGGAAACTCCAGCATCCTTTATTGCTGGAACACAAGTGGTTCTCTTTATCTCCTTCTTGTACTTGAGATCCTTCTTTGACAAGCCAACTGAGCATCTCCTGACCATTATTTCTTCCCTGCTTTACTCGTTAGACATGGTCATTGTTGTTCCATGTCTTGTGGCAACTTTTCTTCATGTCCGCCGAGTTAACATAATCGGGGGATGCGAGAACCAACCTCTTTTTGTATGAACCATCAAAATGAAATCCCCTCTCCGAAATTCTTCTACAAGGTTGTCAGTCTTAAAGGTGACCTGTGCATAGCATATTATACGTAATTTCATTTATTATTCTGTTGGTAACTATAATGCACGTCTATATATTGATGTGATGTGGAGTGAGTCTCCGTAGGTGTAATGCAACGTAAATGTCACCTTGTGTGATCTACTGTAAAATTAATTCTAGGTATTAGGTAATCTTATTTTCTAGCATGCATGCAGTGTCCTGCTGATCTCCTTTAGAAATATATTGGCTTACCATACCATAGAAATAAAGTAACAAGTAATACATACAGGTTTGGTTATATAGGTATGTACATCATGCCGATGCGTACTAGGGATCAATATTAGGAGATTATATATCGACCTGGAGAATAAAGTATGCAAACGAGATCAAGTTTTAAATCGCATAGAAAGCGTAGAGAGGTAAAGTAAATAATTAAACGAATCTCTTAGCACAATCTTGTTATCTATGGAAAATTATAATATTAATCAGTTATGTGCCATGATGATTTACTTATACAATCACTCACTCTGATCTGATTATCAGATTTTATATATGTAGTGCACTGCCTGATACCAATTAATAATTAAATATGTAGGCACAAGCAACTTAACTATGCAACATTTTATCTAGGTACGTAAGTATTTACATAAATATCTATTAATTATTAGCAAGAGTAGAAAATAGCATGTAAATGTAACTATGTAGAATAGAAGAAATGAACCTTTGACATATCTGCATGAACATCGATGACCGTTAAAAGTCAAGCACTAAGTCTTCCAATAAAACCTTACACTTTCATGTTCCAATCCATTATGCAACTTCATATCGTAATCTTCGTATATTTATCTGTGTATGCAGTATGCATACATGCCGACACCATGTATATGCTTATGACATACAATTAAAGGCACAATTGAGGGATGAATATAGTTGAGTTATGTACATAGCTTGCCTTAAGTCTTTAATGTATTATTGTTAATTTACATTGTAAATGTAGATTTAGATTAAAGTAACGTTAAATGTCAGTGTGTGCTAATTTAAACAAAGTTTGACAACTATACGTAAAATAAAGGTATTGTACAACAGATATTATTCGTAATAGGTTATATATTTGATGGTAAAGTACAAATAGATTACGTTGCTTTATGTGTGCGTATATGTAATGTGTACTACTGTATGTGTTGTGTACCATACATGCACTCACGCTTTCGTGTCTTCCTCATTACACCTCAACTGTGAATTGTAAATCTAAAGTGACAACGTGATGGAATAAACTTATTGGAACCAATAATTACTTCAAATAATTATTTTAAAAATTTCCCATCTTACATAAAAGCTAAACGTGATTCTTAAACCATACCTCACTATATAATTACTTTTATAAAGGTAATGATGCTTAGTTAGAATATACAATAGCGAGCATACTAATTAATAACTTATAATAACATTCAGGAATAAGTACTCCCTCTTTGCACAAGGAATACCATTTAGCAAAAAAACTTCAGCTGAAACCTGTACCACAGTTACTAATTGCTTTAAATGGCTTTACAGATGCATTACATACAAAGCAATAGGCAATGTGAAATTCTTTATTGGATAGTGAGTACAGTGAGTACATTCATAAAAAAAGTGCTGAATTTGACAATATATGCTTATTGCAGTTTTATATGCCTACCATAATGAAGATTAACGTTCGCAATTTTAAAGAAACTTATACAGGGCAGACAAGAAATATTTGATTTCATTGTTGGCGAGCTACTATGCCTTCTTTTATCTTCCACATATTTATAAATCAAAAGTTTTTTATATTATCACTATCAGGTAACAAGTGTGTATTACTTGCAATATGCAGCATTATAGACGTCACATACGTATGACTGACCTAGGTATGTATTATTGTAAATTGTACACTAAGCACATAGTACTAAAAAATATATAGTTGATTAAACAAAAATAGAAATGAGATTGAGCAGTACGTAGTATAATCTATACGTATAGTATAATACGTATACTGTAACTCGCAACATCATAGTAGGCAGTGCTGTATTTACCATAAACACGGACGAAGACATGGAACATTTTGAACTTTTACTGGACCTTTGCGTGAGGGAAAGAAGTAACTTAAGTATTTTTACTTATTTTGCTTAGTTCACAAGGTACACTTTATTAATTTACATTTGAATTACTTAAAGTAGATATTTGTACTTCTACACTTTCAGTAAAAGTATGTACCTGCATACGTATTGAAATGTACTGAATGTGTGTATCTGAATATATCTGACAAGATATCAGTTTTCCAACTACAAATTTTATTCTAAAAGATTATGTAAATGTGTCTATCATGTTACATTCATAAATATTTTCTGTATGTACTACTTCTTAGTAAGATGACAAAACGGTAGCTTTATGCCATGAAACAAGTAATAATTTTTGGTAATTTGTCGATTTACTATTATTCATATTACATATTATATAATCATACTTAAGAAATATTTTCATGTCTACAACTTTCAATAGAAACAATAAGATCTCCTCAGCCTCAGATTCTGGGTGCTGTCAGGACGCCCCCCTCCCCATAGGAACTTGCTTTGTTCAATGGTACTAACGTAAATACTTAACCTTGGGTACGAAACTTGTTAGGGGAAGAGTATAACATGGCTACTAGCTATTGATGCCTCGATTATGTATGCAATTAATTGTTTCCAGCAATATAAATGCAGCAAATATTTTAAGAGAAATATGTGCTGATTTTATATCGAACAGTTGTTGGTTCAAAATCATAATCCTGTTTTTGTTTTCATCTACAGTAGCTTTTAAGAGGTCCTAATTCAAAAATATTTATTTGCTTGTACTATAAAAAAATCTTCACCCTTTATATAAGTGACAAATAGTTTTTATTTAGAAATAATTACTAAGTACTATTAAAGTTAACTATCAACCATAAGTACTCGGTAATAAATAGCTATGTATTTATGCGAGAACGCGTAAGGATATTATTTACATACTGAGAACGCGTTTGATACGGTAGGGTCGTGTCTTTCTGCTGTGATTTAATTATTTTATTAGATACATAATTTTAGAATCGATTTTGTATTCTTTATATAATAAATAACTTCCGTTGTGCAGAAACATCTAAGCCATTACGTTCTTTAGGTAAGGAGCTGCGGTTTTGGAAATTACGGCTGATAATGGGTCACTGAAGTGAGGTAGCTTATAAAAATAATGATTTTATGTTGGAATTGGAAATCTTTGTGGCAAACAATTAAAACATTTATCCTACTTATAGAGTTCAAATATAGTACAAGGATAAGGAAAATATCAAGAGAACAGAGAACCACAGAACTTGTAAACTTAGGTTAGTACTGTATTATGTAATACTATAGAGAATTCCTTTCTGAGCTACACGATGATACAAATAATAATAAATCCAAAGTGCCAATTTAAATGAAATTTTTCCTAGTTTACATAGTTGAATTTTGAAACTAGTACATTAACACACCTATTTCAATAAAATTAATAATATGGACAGATCCATGATCTAAGCATCTTTACGACCAAAATATTCCTCTGTATAATGTGCTATTCATAATAGCGAGGCCGTGGATGTGATTATGATAACTATAACATAGCCGGTGATCTTAATGAAGATGTAGAAATGTAATTATGATAGTGCAGTGGCATGATTTACCACGATATACAGAGTTGATATTAAATATCATTGCAGTAAGTATTAGGGTTGCGTATTTTCTAACGTCTCGTCTCTTCATTTGCTAAGTAGTAAGGTCTATTTTCATATGGGTGATCCCAGTAAAATTAAAGTTAAGGAAGCATGAAAACAAGAATCTCAGCAATTACTTAGTAATTGTGTTATCAATTTATTAATGACTGGATTTAATATATATGCATGAATAATAGCATAATAATAATGAGAGAGCACATGTATGTGCATAGCCTTTAATTGAATATTATAAGTAAAAAAATTACATCTTACAATCAATATTAAATGTGCTATCATGAATATTGAAATTCGTCATAAATATTTGTACAGCCTCCTTTCATTACTTGGCGATGTTTTTGTATTTTTGTTATATAGTGCTAAATACTACATTTTAATGTTTACCTCAGCCTTCAATGGTAAAAATGATAGGACAATATTACAGAAGATTACAGAAGGCTTTGTTCTGGTCATGTTTAAAAAATCCTCCAGCTTTACGTGATCGTTCAAATAAATAAACCTCATTTTTAAGACACAGTTGACAAAAGCTAAATACCTGTAAAAGCGCCCACTTAAGTCCTACAGCTCATATATACTGCTCATTCACTCCGCTCTTTGTAATCGCCTTTAGTGAATGTGCAATGCTGCTAATTGATACAAAACTGCCAATCCTTTTGAAAAGGCTACAATTTATAAATAAAAATATATAGTGTAAATATTCGTTAACAAACACTTTGCTTTTATTCGTATCTCGAAGAAGGTCGTTTGAAAAGCATAATAATAATGAAATAGAGCTGCAGCTGCAGATATGAATCAGTTACATTTACATCACATTGGTTGTATACTTACGTTTATTCTCATTGCAAATTAATCTCATTTACTCTTCACACTTCATCTCGGCACTAAGAAATGCTTATTATTTCTTTATTAATTGCTGTTGATGTGCCCATAAGCATTAAGGATGTACAGTCAAAAAATCATTATTGTGGCCAAACGTTATAAAAACAATAAATAGGAATCTCCTAATAATGTATTGGGTACTTAGGAAAACATGCCTCTAGTACTGAACAAAGTGACTATGCAGAACAACTACATGTTCCCAAAAAATTATACATATTAGTAGCTATGTGTATTGCCACGCACTCAACCTACCTCAAAAATAATAATATTATTAGTTCCTCTGCCTACATAATTTTAGCATTGTTTCTTAGTTCACAAGGAAAGTTATTGACCATATAGGGAGGGTATATGTACCTGACTGAACTGAATACACAGTGTATAGGTAGATGCCATAATAGCTCAAAGGACAAACAGGACATGCAAGCCTACATAATCAAAGTCATGCAATTGTGCAATTGGAATTTCAAATTTTCTCTTCCTCTGATGTCTGCTGATGTAAGAGTAGATTTCGTTTCCAATTTCTCTACACACCTTGTATGTACACAGAAGAGTCATAATAAGACAAAAACATTGAAGATATGATGCTGTATCCTTATAGTGGAGATTACAAAATAGTTACCTATTCATAATAGGTAACAAATATTAAGTACAATAGCTACATAATATTACTTATGCATATTCACAATGGTACATATTAAAACACTAACTCTGAGAACCGCAATGAACAATAATATTTTAGTAGCTGCTTAGAGTAGGTAGTTTACTATAACATTTACCAAAGGTGATAGAGCAATGGCCCATGGATGAATGAAAGTGTGGATTCAATTAAAGCACCCACACACAAGTTGAGATTCTTGCCTTTATAATAAGGTATATACCTAAATGCTCATAAATAAATACAGGTTATCATGTATAGTGTAATAAACAACATGTTAACATTTAGCATGCTGATAATATGACACAATAACAATAATGTTGGCAAAAAGTATGTTAATGAACTTGTGTGAGTGTGTACCTATAGTAGTAGTTGAATAAAGACTTTTATTTGTTTATATCTATATGTAGCATTGTCTTACTGTGCCTTACTCATTCAGTTGACTCATCAAAGTGTAATTTATATAGTACAATCATCGAATTTCTACCGGAAGCACTGTCAAAGTATATATCTTCTTTAAAATCGCTAAACAACTTTTAGTGTTCTCTAAGCGGACATTGCTTTGACGTTTTGGAAGAGAGTAAAAGTTTTTCAAATTCGAAAAGCAGAAATTGCGATATTCCAAATGTCACGGGAAAATGCAAAATTGATTAAAAATGTTGATCATGTATCGTCAAAATAGAGTAGTAAATACTTGACATGGTAAACAAACTTTTTAGAATTAAATTGTCTTATATTTATTTTTGAATAATACAAAATACAAATATTATCACTGATGTAGCAAGATATCATCATGAATGCAATATACCAAATATAGACTTCTGTATTTAAAGCCTACTCTATTTTGGTTGCGTAAAGAAATGTATTTCATTTCCATGTGTAAACAATTAAAGTTGTATGAATGTACTATATTAACTACAGCAGGCAGAATGATAAGTACATATTACTTAGTAAAAACTATAGCAGAATACAATAGCCGTTAATGGCTTATGTTAGTTTAGTTGTAATTACAGAAACTGCACTTAAAATACACAACAACACAAACATTAAATTGGCATACAGTAGCACGAAATAGAGGAAAATGTAAACTTGACTTTGATATCATTAAGATTGACTAATGATATTAACACAAGGATCAAAATTGAAATTAATATATAATCACTTCTAATATACACTTATGTATAAGTATATAGTGCACGTACAAATGCTCTCATTGAATGCTCAGCTCAAATTATACAAAGGCAAGCAAACGCCATATTTTTCGCTACGCTTGTTAGCGTGTTTGCACTTCCATTGTCTTTATGCTTACCTATTTGACCCTCAAATTAGGTTAAATCGACAAAGCGTTACCTGAGAGTCTGTTTGTTAAGGTCCGCCGAGTTTATGAGATTAATCTCACCAGAAAATAATTTACTTCTTATACTCTCAATGAAAAATCCTGCATGCACTCACAACGTACTTACATTGTATTGGACTCTTACTTAAATTCAAGATGCATTTCTTACTGGGATATACTATTTATATGCTTTATGGTCACTATTACATGTAATAGTGACCCCTTACAATAATAAACTACCGTTTCTTTCCACATGCTCCCACTACATATGTGCATTAACAATAAACTTTCGCTTACATTTATTTATCAGCCTAAAGTTTTCTAGGTACCATAATATACAAAGTTAAAGTATATTTGCTATTGTTAGCTGCAGCATTTATTTATTTACCATAAAAGTAATCTCACTCAGATTGCATTACCAGTGCATGATTCTACACAATTATTAAATATCTACACATTCACTTAAGCTTGATAATTTAACGAGCTGCTGTACTGTTCCTTATCCTTATTGTCATTTCTAATGATCAAAGTCGGATTGACGAAGTTGTTTTAGAGAAATTCCATAAATACTGTAACATTATCTATTACTATATAAGTAACAATATTACTATAGTATTACTATTTACAAATAGTTGTAGTACTACTAATATGTAGTATTACTACAGTACCTCTTTTAAGCATTTTCCGTGAAAGAGTTTTTCAATTTCTATGTACCTTACAGTGCAATAATAATTTAGGAATGCGCTTTTGGTTTTCAGTTCTCAGTAAACGTTTTCATCATTTGCTCTTACTTGCATAAAATTATTTACTCATGTTAAAGAAAGGGTTAGGTTAATTTACAACAACATTGTACAATATTGTGATAAAAAGACAATAAACATGTAATCACCATTGTATTTTAATCCCAAATTGAAGATATGTATTATTACATTCTTTCTTTGTCTGATGACAATTCAATTTGCAATTAAAGTCCACAATGCAAATATTTGCCTTATTTACAGCTACAGAACTTATGATAGAATGGAGTAGTTCGGGATTATAGAAATAATATCCATCATTCGATCTTGACTTTTAGGACTTGAACAAATTGCACTTCAAAAGTGTAAAAAAAAATTAAGCCCATGCTTTTCCTTTAAGGTTATTAGTAATTACATTCAACCGAAGATCTTGCTTAAGAAAGTTTGCATAGGTACTAATAATATAAGTTCTAGTGCAATTTTTTAAGGGTATGCAGGTATGCACTTATGAAGTATAAAAAATCTCAGGTGATTTACTTAATTGGCCTCCTATGCAATTAAATTTGCATTAGAAATATTATGTCCTTTCCGGCAAATGCACTTCATTGCTTGTAAGACATGTTAGATAACCTTTCAGTTGCCACAAGGAAACTTTGCAAAATAGTTTTATTGTTAAATAGTTCACGCTACACTGTTAGTTCAAATAATTTCAAGTTCAGTTCAATATTGCATGCTTTAAGTTCTAGATTCTAATTGAAGTCACTGCCTGTTAGCATAGCCAAAGAAAAATTATCATTATTCGCATGTCATTACTAAAGCGGTGTAACTATGTGCACATAATGTAAAAAGCTTATGGCTGAGACATCATGTCTATCAAGTAGCATAATTAATAACTAAACTTCATTGTAAACGTCATCGTATTCGCTTCACGCAATTTATATAATAAAATTATTATTGTATTGTAAGTATGAAGCATGTATATTATATAAAGGTAATGAAAGTTAATCTATATACATATATAGGTACTGGGTACACGAGTAAGGTATGTTTTAGAATATTAGAATTACAGCTGGCCCGTCTATCTTATTTACGATAAGGATATTACACTTTGAATTAAATGCATTGCATTGAGATAGGTAACATTTGTAACGTAGTTTCCTTAACTCATTCACGATCAGTCAATTTATTACAATTTTATATGCTGTATAAATTAAGTATTTTTTGTTCTTGAAATGGAGAGTAGTGAACTTTCCTATAATATAATGGTACTAACCATAGAATCCACAGTTCATGCACAATAAACTTCAATATTATTCATCACTCCTATTATACATATCCGTTTAGATCCCATAACTCATTTAACTTATTATGAAATTGAAAGTATATATGATTATTTATTACCAGCGAAGCTGGATATGCTTTCGTACAGTCAGTCCGTCCGTCCGTCTGTCCGTCTGTCCGTCCGTCTGTCCGTATACAAAATAACGCCCGAAGTATTGGACGGATTTCAACCAAACTTGGCATA
>JAQFYC010004966.1:0-15578 GCA_034694165.1 Tomocerus mixtus | reverse complement strand
ACATTATTATACATTTGATATACTCGTATTATTTTACAACTACATGTATTTACAGGATATTTGTTACAGACCAGAATGTAAGTGTAAATAATAATGACTAAGGTTCTAAAGGTTGGTACGTAAATTCAACATCCTAAAAGCTTACATTATTTTGCGTCTTATTTCCTACTAAAATTGACAAGAATACACCAATTAATTTGCTTTCACCAAAGCAAACTAATAAAAAAAAACAGCTAGTACAGCACAGTTAGCATTTCTTCTACATAGCAAATCTTATACCTACCCATTTTGTTCTCCAGGAGGCAATACTATAGTAATACCAATTCAAAATTTCGATATGCAACTTTTGTCGGCTGCAAGTTAAAACTACTTAGAACAGCGTATTGTGTGCAACGTGTTGTTTTGTTGTTCTGTCTTGTCGCATCTTTGCTTTTATAAAATAAAGATGGGACAAAAGTTTAGATGCAATACAGTACACAGAGAGCAACTGTCTGGTTTGCCTGGTATGGTCTGGCCAGCCTTGGCTGCGTGCAAAAGTCGACTAACTTAAGTAAAAGCTAAAGTTATATTACGTTACATATATTACATTGCTATTGCTTGCATGTGCATAGGGAGAAGGAAAAAAATAGAGAGGAGGAAGAGAAAGAAGAATACAGTGAGAGAGCCTTATCGCTATGTAGGGCATGTACACTGCACTATAGTTGTCTAGAAGTTAAGGGAAGCTACCAGTGCAGTAGTAGTAGTCGACTGATTGTGAGTGAGATTACTCAAGTAAAAGCTAAACGAAAACTAGTGAAAACTTCGTTGAAAGAAGAACTTTTTAAAACAGAGCGGAAGTGTTCGGTGCTGTTCTGCAGAAAAGAAAAGTTCTCAACACAATAACTAACGTTCGAGTAAAACAGCAACTTTTAACTTTTTCTAACACCTAATAAATAAATTGGCATTAACTTTCTCGTATGCTCTCTCCTTTTCCTTGTTCGTATACCAAATACATTTCATACTTCATACACACGGCTACTTTCATTTTCAGAAAAACTATCTATGTACACTCACATATTACCTAAAAAACTGCAGTGCATATACATATACATGAAGCTCTAAACTCTAAATATACAAAGATACTATATAAATTAGACTACTGCATAGTAAAATGTGTATACTCGATGTAGGCGAGTATTCTACAGTTTTCCTTCAAAAATATTTTCTACACGCTTCCTTACTTTCTCATAGATTTTGCAACTTAGATTCTTACGCTAGATGCTTCTAAAGTCCAACCCACCCAGTGCTCAAATACTCAAAGACGGCTTTGTAATGACTTTTTGGCACAAGTTAGTTAAATTAATAAATGTATAAGTGTGTTGTGTTCATTTACCCTTTGCTATGATATTACTATTTGTTACAACTAATATACTTCCTACTTATATATCACAGAACTTAACAATTAATATGCATGATATAAAAATCTAGTTCAAACTGAATATGATACTGATACATGTACCGCATAGAAGTAAGGCGTAAAGTAAGTACGTACAAACGTAATGTAACGGTATGTTCGTTCAAAGTTTGAATGTCATGTCATCTTTACAAACAAGGCTAACGATGAAAAATTGCTGTCTTTTTTGAAATAAGATTAGACATTATGAGCAGAAAGAGCAGCATGGGATTTGCCATATTAGCCGCTAAAAGGTTCCTCACTGTCTGTCTGGTTCTTTACTGTGGTATATGTTTTCTTATGATATTCTTTCTTATAATGCTGTTAGTATTTGAGGAAAAGCAGAGCAGTGTGGCCCAGTCGACGTTTACTTTGTAACATAACACTCCTGTCTGCCACACCAACATCATATTACATAGTACACACAGACTAACAACGTTTTCCCTAAGATTAGGACTCTTTATCATTTTTGAATGATGGAGTAGTAAACTCAGAGTAAAATGATGCCATACCTTTCTTGGCACATTGTTAGCTAACTATTTAGCGTAGTAAGCTATTCACTATTCAAGATGTTAGGGAGTAGAGCCAGGCAGGCCAGGCCAGGCATCACTCCCTCATATTACATGATATCATGTATGTTGATTATATTCATTATGGCTCGTTTCATGTTAAGCTCCCTATTCCATGTCTGCTGTGCTATTCACCCTGATTTGATTTTTCATAATCCTTCCTTTAGCGAGACTTCGCAAAGCGTCATGTCAATAAATACATATTAAGATCTGAAAACTTGTTTTTCACGGCATTCATGAACCAAATCCTAAACACATTCGATAAGCACGTCATGTTGTGTTTTGTTATGAAGCGATGCCCTCTCACTATTTTTTCCGTGTTCATTGCCAATAATGCTTGTCGATGACTTTAAATTGACGTGAATCTCATTTAAATTCATTTTTATGCTAATTTATACTTATTCTCACAGGTAAAATAATATTTGTTTTCAATCGTATAGGACAATGGCACAAAACGTAATTAAATACTGCTTAGTTCAAATTTCAAATCAATCTTAAGCCAAAGGTATTTGTCCCAAGATAAAGGAATCGTAATAATTAATTTTAATTTAGTATTTTGATATTAATTTTTATTTATTTTAACTCAAACAACAAAGCTGTTAATACCTTAATACATAATATTTAACTTTGTATGAACTTAAGTATGAAAGTTTCGTGTCTGTATTCCATTAATTAAAACAGCAGGCCATTAATCCTCTTCTAAATACGTAGATTATACAAGAGTATCACTGAATACACATTCCATGCACGGTTCAATGAAATTAAATACGTGCAGACTTTTACTTTCGTATTAGTGGAAATCAACTGCCTACTTAGCTCAGGAACTATAACTATATTATGTAAATGACTAGCTAACATACCTCACGCCTTACACTTTACAAATATGCAGACATACTGCTAACTGACTTTGGCAGGTTAATACAGTAGCTTCACTAACATTCTATCGTGAAAGAATTTGTTTTGAAGTGTCAGTCTGAAGAGCAATAAATATGTTGCAGAATTATACGGCAAGGTAGGTACTGATATCATCGATGCTGCCAAAAGTTGTTACTTAAACAGAAAATAGGACATTGAGGGCGCTTACAGCACTGTTTTGCATAATCCAACTAATTTTTTGCTAATAAATAGTATAATGTTTTATTGAACTGTGAAAAGTCTTCGTATCCAACCCAACTTATTGAAAATTACAATTTTACGAATTTTTGTACCATTAAGGCGTGTGATTTTTTTAAAATTCCATTAAACTGTACTAAGTAGTATACTATGTACATTCACTAATTGCAGATGTTCATGTTTAAAAAGCTAATTTATTGCGTAAAAATGCCTTTATGCACTAAATTCCTAGATATTTATATGTGAAATCACACTGGTAAATCTTAACTAAGAAAATACCTATATATTTTAAGCCGTAATCTTCATATGCCATACAGCGCTATGAATAATCTCAATTACAATCCATTTTATAACCGTCAAAGTCAAGTTATTGACTTTTGTATAAATATAAAGTCATGGAATGAGCACATTGCTATAACACAGACAGCTGCTTGCTGACTGGCACTTGTACTAGATACGTGAACATGTGTCAGTATGTACTGCAATGCAGAGCTATCAATAGCAACTGAAAATAAAATAAATTCGTGTTTTGCTTGCAGCAACCCTGTACACAGCTTTAGTAAAGTTGGCTTTTGATTTGTCTTACCTTGGCCTTCTAAAGTTCATTCCCATTCCAATTTACATTCACAATTTAGGATACCTACATTACATCAGATTAGAATGTAGCCCAGTGTTAAATAAAATGCATTGCATATTGCATTATACTTATACATAATAATATTATTCGCTAACACGTTCCTGTACCATCAACAAAAATAATTTTTTTCCTCTTGTTACTTAGTTAGTATTCTGCATAATATGGCAACATGACATTCAAAAACACTCATTAATGCGTGTGCATAAAAATGGAATCTCTAATCTCTGCGTTACTATATGTTAATATTGTGCATCTGCTTTTTAATCCAAACTGAGGCTACAAAAGATTATTTTTACAACGAAGACTTTTTCATTTTTATACTGCAAAGTGTGAACAAACAGTTTTAGTGAAAATTGTACAGGTGAATCACGAAACTATAATATAACTATAATTTGCATACGTAAATATAAACAGAATTTCCCACTTCTGTCCTCTGCTCTGTACCAACTAAAAGTACAAACGCAGTTATGTACATTCTATACCTACTAAATTAATTTTCGTCAGCCATAATGATGAGGTATGTAACCCAGTCTAGTCCAACAAGGCCAGACATTATTTTAACGAATACATTTACTTCACCTTGTCTCTAAAGAATAGCTGTAGCAGACATTATTATGAATTTTGCCTGAAAACTACAACTACCTTTAGAGAAAGAAACAAAGCTCAGGTGGTTAACTCCTTTAACATAGTAGATATTATGTTACCTTTGCTTTGTATAGAATATATATGGATATGAATATATGGCAATGTTTATTTCAGTTGCAGCATGAAAGTCTTCGCCTTAAATAAATACCTAGTGGACCAGTAACAATATAAAATTACGTAGACTGCTGCCCACGTAGATAAATAAAAAACCTGATGTGATGTGATATGTATAGAGAGATATGCCTACGCACCCAACGGTACTTTAACTTCGAGCAAAGCCTTATGCTAAAAACAGTGCAAGTCAAAGTCTCGAGTCAACCTGATTACGCATAAAAAGTGGGAGGAACTCAATAAAGAAAGACTATAAAACACATACGGAAATGTTCTTTATTTACGGTTCAGTTCTACACTGCACTTTTACATGCCAACACAGTTAAGTATATACACATACCATTATATACATCCAAACTGTATCAAAATACTCTTTCTCCACTAACAACACAATTGTTGTAAGTTGTACTTAACACTTAGGTAACTATACAATACTACTACATCATCTGGGGCAATAATACATTACTACTACATAATAATATGCTACGCGATTACATATACTATTTCTTCTATCTTTAACTTGTACTTATTCAGACTTCATACAACAATATCACTCTGATTGTCCGAATTGTCTGAATGAATTCGATTGAATGATTTCTAGTATTGCCTATTCACACTATAAATGATATGTAGTATGCCATACTATTTATTTACTACTTATCTGTCTCCTATACCATACATGCCTTCATACTACACATAAAACTTTATAGTTTCCTCTTCAATTGTATTTTACTTATGTAGTTCGTTTGGAGGAATAGAACTGCTTACATCTTACTTTACTCACTTGAGACTCTAACAATAAGTCTAATCGTAAATACTTTCTGGTGTATTGTATATGTAGTGTGTGCTGATATGGTGATGGTCTGGCATGCATGGCCTGGTGCTACACATTTCTTATAGCCAGTTAATTGGAATACTTGCATTGTACCTACACTGGTTTCTCACACATTGATTTTCGAGTCTGAAAGGCTACAATCAATTTTATTTCTTTCTTTCTCCTCTCCTTCAATCAGATCCACACACAATCCTACAGTATAATATTGCACAGCGTAGTTGTAGTGAAGCCATTTGTAATTTAATATATTGCCATGCCCAAGCCGGGCCAGGTTCAGGTATAATAATGTGCATAGGCATTATTCGTAGTATAAGAAACAGTAACCTCACAATACCACAAGCAAGGACAGCTTTTGTAGTGGTATGGTATGGTGCATGGAGTTTTAAATTACTTCAGTTTCATATGTGTCTTTTGAGTTGGCATTTTTCTTATCAACTTATCGTATGTTATGTCTCTAAATGGAAAATCGTAGTTGAAACAAATCCTCACCTTATAGAGTATCACATTACTTTATTGTATTATATATATACTTACATGTTACATTACCAACTAAACTTCCTCATCGAAATATATCTAAAGCAATTCAAGTTTCGCTTTATTTCGGCTATAATTTAGTTTAATCTAACAATAGGCTAAGCTAAACTAAAGCTAAGGTGAGCTGCAATAAGTAACTATTTAAGCTGAGTTAGCAAAATCGGAGAATTCTATTGTAGTCGAGTTCGAGTCGAGGACTTTTCCTCCACTCTTACTTGTAGTACTTTAATGGTGAATTTATTCTGACTCGGTGTCGTTCTCGTCGTTGCTCCTAGTTTTTCTCCAGCATGCAATCGGACATTTAGCAGTAGAAACTTATAGTCAAGTAGCTACTTAAATTCCGTAATCAGATCTGCGATTCGAATAAAATCTACATATAGAAAGACGAGTGCTCCACTTTTTAAACTTTTATAATACACTAAATAATACCAATTCTTAATGGAAACAATACTGTAACAGTATCAACACTCACTCCCTTCAGTTTCCAGACTCCAGTACCTACAATAAGTATACATTAAGTAATAACGAAACAAAATGCACTATAAATCCAACTTCAGAATCTCACTAACTAAAACTCTGAAGCCGGAATGAGTAAAACAACTCAGAACTTGATCTTGATATTAGTTTATATTACATTCTACATCGCTTCCGACTTCCCCACTCCAATTTAACTCAACTCACACGCTCTAAATTACTCAACTTTATGTCATTGTGTTTTAGAGCACTTCTATTATTACTCCTACAATTGTTCTCGTTGTATGCATACACTCGCACTCTCCTAAAGCCACATATTTAACATGCTCATAAATATTACTACAATGCATTGCAATGCATTGCACTACTAACTATTTGTATACGTTCTTACTCGATTCGCATAAGTACTTACAATATGACTAGTATGTATAACGTGTTATTTCCTCCTATTTATTTCCTATCTGTATAAATATAATAATTCTGCCCCCATAACACAACTAGTACAATCACAAAGCTGAAGCTTCTAACACCTTCCTAGACAATAAAATTTAACTATTATTTGTCACAGAAATAAACTTAGTTTACAATCCAATCATTTCCTTTTCACAATCAACTACTTATGTGTTCCTAACAAACTCACATTCTACTTCTTAATAAGAACATGTGCTTGTCATTGTGGAACTAGTTGTAACCAACAAGCCAACAATGCCGGTGCCCAGTGTATAATCTGTATAATAAATCTATGCAATACACTGTCTAGTGTCTACTGTTCATATATATCTGTACGTAGTAGTAAGATAAGTAATATTTAAAATACTTTTACTAGTATTTTTAACTGCGTGTTGACGCAATTTCATTTATGGACAATGAAATCTGATGTAAAAATATTACGAAACGAACTACCGTAAAACTCTACGTAAACAGATCTACTTTACTAATCCTTAGTTTAAGTTAGTTCCGCTTTCAGTGTGTAAGAAAATTATTTTCTGTAGCATTTGTATTGCATTGCTGCTAGAAGCAAACTAATATTACAGTCCAGTCATGATGCCTCATATTTCATACAAAATAAAAATTACAGCACGGTAGGACAGTCGAGCACCCAATGCACAACTGTTATTGTATGAGGTATTTAATTATAAAACGTATTACCTGGCTGCACATATCAGTGTTCCCACAACTATCTACCATTCATTCTTATATTCGCATATCTTGCGAAAAACAAAGTAAAGCTATGATACATACATAGACACAGCACAGGTGTATGTATGCAGGTGCGGAGCAAAATCCTTCATTAACTGCGATATAGGTTGTTTGCCAGTATGTTATGTCATTTGGTGTGCAAAATAATTTACGACAACATTATAATTGAACTTCAGTTATATAGAAATTATTGGTGCTGACTATTACTATAATAGAGGATGGAGCTTATAATTCTGCTATCAGGTGCATCCTAAAGATAATCATGTCTCATTGCTAAAAGGAAATATAACATTACACGTATAATCCATATTTGTGAGCTATACTATAAAATACAGTGGTACATAAATCATAAGTACAATAATTGTAATACGTATGTACACTTTACATTCATTATAAATGTAACCAAAGTAGAGGAAAGTCCCATTTGTCATATACTATACAGGCATCATCAAAGCAACATAATTTGCTAACAAGAATCGAGGCCAATACTACCAAGTCATGCTATCAGAATAGATCTCGCTTAGACAACATTTAAAAGGCATTTTTCCCCATCTCAATGTCTAAAGTGTATCTATTCACACGTATCATGACCTGTCTACTATTACTTTACATTAAGAAACATCGCTACTTTAAACTTCTGTATTAAAAACGGAAAATGTTTCTTTCCCATCTGTATCTTTACACATCCTATCGGTATCTTCTTTTGTGAATGCTTTGCGCGATTTTTTCGCGCGAAGGTAAATATCTACTATCAGCTATACTTCAGATATAAAATAGGTACAAGCAAACACTAAAGCACTATCTGTTATTAAATAGAGCATAATAGGGATTGGATGTAATATGTAATGCATAATAAAAGTGTGAAATTGAACTGTTCTGTGTCTGGCTGACTGGGTTGACTTGACTTTGGCTTTAGCTTCTTGGATGGGCATTGGATAGAATCTTCCTTCTATATTCTAGTTTGCCTGCATTATAATATTATTAGAGTGCAATGTTTTGTTGTGTAATGATGCGGTTGTAGGTTGTGTTCGCTTAGCTTTTGTATTGTGATTGTGGTGTTCAATGTGGTTAGGAAGCTTGAGCATTTTCCTTTTGCACTTTATTTTCCACAAGTACGAAATACAAAAGGATATCCACCACTTTGTCCAACAACAGAACAGATACAATAAGTTCAGTCGAGTCATACACAAAATACATATATAACCCATTACTTAGCTTACGGATCTCCTATCTCTATCTACAGAGCAGATACAGATAGTGTATTGTACTTGTATGTTACGTTACATTACATTAGATTGAGGAAAACAGTAGAAGAGAGGAGACAGACAGAACTTAGAACAGTAGACAGTAGAAGTAAAGATCTTAGGGCAAGCCATGCCATTGCCATGCCATGAAACCAAACCATCTATGTAGCAATTTTGCTTGTAAGATAGCAAATGCAATGGTATTAAACTACACTCGGTTCAACTTCAACTCCACCATCACACAGATAAAGAAAGCGTGCTCTTCCTCTGCTCTTCTCCAATCTAATATCTGTTCTTCTCTGTAATAAGTAGTAATAGCAATAGTAATGTAATGGTAGAAGAGTGGTGCTAAAAGTGTTAAAGATATCTTTCCACGTTCACCCGCTTATTCGTTTCCTTGCTTCCCCTGCCCTGCCTCACTTGCCCGGCTCAATTCCCACTGCAATTACTTTACTTAGCCGAAAGACTTATTGGATGTCTGATGTCTCCTTCCTTCGTCTTCTTGAACTGTCTTGTCTTGTTCCGACTGGGAAAACCCTACTGTACTACATTACATTACACAACACAACTATCTTTACTATTAGGCACTCACTTACTATCAATTTTATGTACATACTAAGTATATACATATATAAAACTATTTCTAGACCAAACAATGAAAATCCTCTCTTCCAATCAATCTATACACCTTATACTGATATATCTATATTTGTAGTATAGTAGATTGTGCCTATTATATTATAACTACCAATACAACAAAAATTCTATATTCACACTATTAAGAATCACTATTGTATAAATATGTCATAGACACAGAGTACGCTCAGCCAAATGGTTCCGCATAGGTATATTCTGTCAATTTGTATCAGATGTAATAAATGCATCCTACATCATTGAAACATAGCCAATTTTTATGGCTTATTTAAATAATACGTGTCCTTAGCATAATTGTTCCTATTTAATTATAATGGTGATAATATGAGATAATATGATTTTGTGATCGTTCTTATTGTCTAACCATCATCGCTGGGTCTTACTGCCTACGCAGAGTTACATTTACATGTCTCCTCCGCTAGGCAGACTAATCAACATTGGTCTTATTGCGTGATAGATGTGCCTACGACATACTATATACACTTATTCCAGGTTAATAAGCTAAAGTTTAGGGAGAAGCAATCCTCCAATTTATTTACAGACTGTCTCTATTGCTATCAATATACATACCTATAGTATATACGTTTGTGGACCAGAACACCAAATGAAGACTAAGACTAATATTATATTGTGAGAATCTTACTCATTGTCAGTATTTGTTCGTTCTTTGCTATGTATTGGGTTCTTCTGCTTATGCTGTATTCTATTGCCAATACAATATCCGATGTCCAAACACAAGAGCAATGCAAGTTGATGGGAGTTAGTCGAGTTGTGTTTTAGTGTTTGCCGTTCATTCTGACTGTCATGTCAGTTTCAGTTTTCTTTCCTCTTCAACAACTGTAGCAGGTCATCTACTCAAACGTTCCTTTATTTTACTTTACAACTTCCAAGATTACCAGTAGTTAGATTCATCTTCTAATACAACAAGACATGCGACTCGCCCATTTTTATTAAGCTAACTACTTAGTACCCTGTATATTTAATGTGTACCTAGCATTTGCCTATTTATTATTATGTATCGCCAGATACATATTCAATTCGTCTTGGCCTTCTGTGTGTCTATCCGTAAGGATGTCCACGCTATAGCTGTTTAAAGGGTCAACTTTTTTCATTTCTGTTTTCAGAATTCGAAAGAGGAGGTCAAAAATACAGCTGGTATGTATTGTTGGAACAAATTGGTCCACAGGTCTACTTATGAATTTCCCTACTCGAGACACCCGTTGCCACAGTTTATTTATGTAGAATATAGCTGTAGGGCTATTAAAAGAGAGATATTTATGCTTCTGGAGAGTGTAGTGCATATTCAGTTTCAATTGTAGTTTGCAATGAAAACGAATACCACGAAAATAGGATCAAGATTATACACTATGTATACATATGTATAAGGGACAATGATATTAAGCTAACAATATTCTAACATCGGCAAAAATTCAGTTGGAACCCTAAACACTTTT
This sequence comes from Tomocerus mixtus, assembly GCA_034694165.1. NCBI lineage: Eukaryota > Metazoa > Arthropoda > Collembola > Entomobryomorpha > Tomoceridae > Tomocerus > Tomocerus mixtus. The sequence goes on along the minus strand of JAQFYC010004966.1, from coordinate 4,676 downwards.
AAGGAAACGTAAAATGTACAATGACGTACTTTTCAATATAACTCCATAGATGCCATTTACCATTATTCTTTATACCTACTTATACTTATAAGATGCAAACTGAGGCATTTCATTTTTATTTAGATGTACGTAATATTATAAAACTCGACTCATCGTAACTAGACGAATTCTTGTATTCTTTGCGTTTGGCATACACGCCAAAGTCCGGGAAATGTAAAGTCTGTATTAATATTATGCCGGAGTATTAAAATAAATGCATATACTATGCGATGTTAGACATACCTATACAAAAAGATTTATAGGAGTACCAAAGAATTTAAACCTCTTGCTCTTTTGTGATAATACTACTATGTATGTAATATGGCATTATTATATCTCATTCACGTTGGAGGTTGGAGCTTAGGTGGACGTAAAAGACACGTTCATTACATAACTTTTATCAGCATTATCATCGTCATCATGATCATCATCATCACTAGCTACTATCTACAATAACAATAACAGAGAGGAGTCGTACAATATCGAAGTAGAAAATTCCAGCAGTTTGTAGTTTGTACTTGCACAAAGCATTCTAAATGCACAGACTATGCTACATTTCCTCCGCCTTGCTTCCTGTCACCTTTTGTATTAGGAAGAAAAGGTAAAAGCGAAACTATAGATAAAATGTCTTGTCTGTAGCAGAAGAAAGTAAGTAGTACTAATAGAAGCGAGCGTAAAGATCTATATGTTATGCTGAAAATAAATATGTACTCTAACTCTACATACCGTATTACATACATCATATCACATCACATCCCATCAACGAAAGCGAAGTGATGCCAAGCCAAGCCAGAAACGGAAGCCTAGCCTACAGCAAGAGATAGGTACCTACAAACTTACGTCATAGGATAGGAAGCAAGTGAGACTTGGTAAATTGAACTGAAAGGAAAAGTGAGTGTGAGACAAAGGCAAGATTAATAGAACAGTCGACGTGTCTCGTTTGTCTCATTCAGGGTCAAAGAAAACTTCTCGGTAAAACTAAAGCCCTTTCCTGTACGAGCTCCGTAGCTTTTGACACGTTTCAGGATATTTCCCACGTAATAATGAAGAAAGGCAATAGCAAATGAAAGAAGCAGGATGAAAGCCATGAAATAAAGACAACAGACAAACATTGGATGATGTCAGATTGTATTAGGCGAGAGAGAGAGGGAGAATGAACAAATAGACAGCATTCGTCTCATCTCAACTCAACGTGTTTTCTTCCTTGACTTCACTTAACGCTGACTTTCTCTCTGCATTTTGCTCTATGTAGTCCCATTACAAGTCCCACTGCTCTGAAATATTATCAATTGTTTGAACGACAGGCGGAATAGGACAAATAAAACTGTTCCTGTATTTTTTGCTTGCATTATTGCTTCTGACATATATATCTACCTATCTTTTTATCTGAACCTGTAGCCTGTAGCTAGGTAGTTTTCTCTTATTTACGCAAGATAGAATAGATAATAATACTATAAAAAGTAGCCATTCCTAAAGGAGCAGAAATGCAATTACTGCTATGAAATGTAAAAAAGTACCTAGTCTTTATAGGTATTTATATAAGTGTATTTTACTTATTCATTGCTACGTAGATACACTAGGTACCCAAAAGACTTCATTGTCCTCGCCTACCAAATAATACTATGGGTACCTATCCCTAACTACTAGTATTTACTACTTGTGATTTAATTTTGATGTGCCCGTGGGAATTTTTTTCATATCACCTTGGAAGTGACAATGTTGTAATCAATCCTAAAAAGGGAGATCTCAGATAGGTACGTAATCATGAACTACTACACACTACACAACTCCTAAATTGTAAATTCAGATATAGAGTACATGTACCTATTTATTTAATTAGACATTTAATAGATAATCTAACCTTGCATTACAGATAATTAGCTTGAAACTGGTATTGCAGATAATTTTTTAAATTTAATTACTGTACAACAAAGAACAATGACAGGTTAGGTTATCTTTAATTCGAGAATTTAATTGCTAATTATTACTAATTGTCTATACTTACTCAGCAAACAACAATGCTACGAAGTGCAATCGTAACATGTTCATCACCGTATATAGCTACTGTGTATTCTGTAACTACTATTAGTTTAGGTAAGGTACTAACTAATGGTAACGATAAGCTATGGAAGATACAGAATATAAGTACTATTTAGGTTTACGAGAAAACTCAAACTTTTTATTCGATCGTGGTTGGAATATGTAATTCTTTAGTGCCCGCCTTAGATTTATTTGCAAATTCCTATCTGCCTCTGTGGCTACCGATAATAGCAATTTAATAACACTATTAGCTCACGTATCTAGCACCTATCCTTAGAATTAATATAACTCACTTGTTTTACAACATACCTACAAATCACTAGTTAGCAATACCTATGTAAGGTGTTAGGTATTTCATCTGGGAGATTATTGTTTTAAATTACTCGTATTGTCAAAGTAAAGTCGATAATAGTATTACGTATTTAGTAAGGGCAAATCAGTACCTTTATTATTCAAAGGGGAGCAATTTAATCTCAAATCTTTTTAAATATAATTCTGTTGTAATATTAAGTACAGATAACGAATAGAAAAGTGTAAAAACGTAGAAAGTGACATCACCTACTAGCTACTACATATTATGACCTACGATGACATTATTTATAAAAAGCATTTATAGTGCAGGTGGCTAAATATTATACATGTTCGAGCGCTCTAGAATTGTATTAGTAACACATCCGTCTTGAACTACAATAGTAGCAATTGTAGAAATATATATGAATGGCAAATCATTTATTCCTTACATCTTAGATATGATACCCCAGATAAAACTTATCTAAAAGTATTTATTAACTTTTCTGTGCACGTATTATTTACTATTAGAATTTCCCCTACTCGTTTAACTTATTACATTACGTTTGCAATTATAACTTTTACTATTATATTGGCAAAGGATTGTCGCCAGCTATGTAGGACTATCTAGTTACAGCCATAAATACAAAACAAGTGTAGCTACAGCTACCACACATGCTATATAGCAAATAACATCACATATCAAAACTAACGTGTGCAGTAAATACTAAATCGTATATATTACATAGTATTATATACTAAAGCACAGGTTCTTTCATGCAGTTATAGTTAGTCAGATCGCCATGCCAGGTGCTAGGGTTATGTACATATGCTCATAAGTATTTACACCATACATCCATACAAGAGAGAGAAACTGGAGGGAGAGCAGAAGCAAAGTTAACTTATATTCGTATTCGTAGTAGAATAGTTAGTTGATATGTACGAGGGAAAACTCGTGAGTGTCGTGAGTTGTGCAATATAAAATATTATCGAGCCCTTGTCTTGCCTAGCCTCGACTTGGTAACTGGTTTGCCTTTGGCTTGCTTTGGTATTAACCTTAATCCCGGGCTCAGAAGAAAAGAAGCCAAGAAAAGCCTCGCCTAGCCCCTTTACCACTACGACAATAAGTAAGCACATAATCAAAATAGTAGTTGTGTTGTAGTTCGTAGTTGTGTTAGTGATGCGATGATTGCAAAAATGTGGCTTGGCTTGTCTTAACTTTACCTTTAGGTACTCCAACCCTTTACTTTCCTTCCCTTCCATTTTTCCTTCCTTTGTAAACATTATTTCTTTGACTCTTACCGATGTTATGCTAGCTACTTAGGCATATGTACAGTATTTGTGTTACATAAAATACAATACTCTCAACTATACATGTATCCAACTGCTCTTCTTTCAAAGTAACTATTTGTGTAACTTTATATTATATTTAAGTTCAACTTCATCCCCAATTCAACTTAACATCACCACTATGTCGAAATAAGATACGACAGGCTGGACAGACAACAAAGTAAAACTACTCTTGCAAAAGCCTTTTTCATCTCCTATCTCCTTTCAGCTGAATTTGCACCTATACAGACACAACGTTAACTGCAAACTATGCATACTTAGCAGTATTTACTTCTAACCTAACTATATATTACAGATATATCTCTATAAATTGAATTTTGTGTAAAAAGGTATACAATTTTTAATTCAACTGCATTGTATGTAAATACATCCCTAAAAATACAAACTTACTAGTTGTAATTGTAAGCTTTTTTCTGCATCGGCAGTTTTAAATACAAGTATACAAGTATCATCTACATAAATATACATATATTCTTATATACCAACTTTTACCGATGCCTATATAATAAAATATATACATAAAGCTTAAAAAGATGTTCAACGTAGTTTTTTCATTGTGTAAAAGCTTTGCAAAAGAAAGTTGATTTGCTACGACTGGATTCTCTCGACTGGAAATATCTCTTACAATAATCCATTGGAATGGACTCGACTTACTGGACTGACTGGACTAGACTTAACTAATCGTAAGCTAAAGTTGCTGAACTTTACACTTCATTAGGCGGAATGCTGTATTGTGTGCATTGTACACATAACAACTGGTCCAGTATAAGTAGCTATAGTTAATACTTTCTTAATAGAATAACATTTTGCATTACATCACATCACCATACTAAAGCTTGCTGAACTGATATTACAACTAGGTATAAGTATAGAGTATAGATACATATAACCATCAGGCACCTGTACCTACTTTGTAGCATAGTCATAGTACCATGCTGTTACTGTTCTATTGTATTGTG
>JAQFYC010004965.1:0-15581 GCA_034694165.1 Tomocerus mixtus | reverse complement strand
CTTAATTACTGTGTCTGTGTGACAAACTTCTGATGTATGAAGTCAGTGTACATTAAATAAATGTATTTCCCCCCTATTATGTATTTATTTTGGGTCACAATCACAATTTCAAGTTTTGGGAACAATTTAATTTGCACTTGAACTTTAATTCCCCACGGACGAAAAAATTCCCCGAAAGTATCTTTTTTATCTCAAATTTTAGGTTTGAAACAATTCCCATGTGTAATTATATCGTAGTTTAAAGTAATCGGGCTCAAATCCTAAAGGTTCAATTTGGGGATCAAAAAGTTTAAATCAGTATATAATCTCTGATAAAAATATTTCAAGACAGCTAGAATTAAAATCTTTAAATTTTTAATTAATGTATTTCCACTTCACTTTTTTGCTGATCTGTTAATATCCCAGGCAAAAACTAATATATTATGTATAATCAGCATCCCCACGAAATGTTAGTGAACATTATGATTAATTAAGGGTCGAATCTTTTCTGCCGACCGTGTACTTACTTTCGTACTATTACCATGCCACGCCATACTTTCCTCTGCAAATCTTCTGTGATATTTTAAGTCCTCCTCATACTTCTACCATAATACTTGAATCAGATTTTCGTAGATACAATAGTGACACTACTACATCCCTACGTAGATTTTGTACCATTTTGAATTTGAGAAGCCAAAGTACCTGCTCCACTACTTTGCTCAACTCAGTCAGTCAGATCAGAGAAAATCCTCTTTGATGTTAGTTCATGTAATGTTAATGCAGTTAGCCATATTGACTAAAGGGATCTTATTCCATATACCTATCAGTATCATCATGCCTTTTATGCAAATCACAACCGTACACTACATCTGCAGTTATCTATGTACACTTTAAATATTTAGATATATATTTGTAGTATATGTAGTGTGTATTTATTTACTATTACCTATACACTTTCAAGTTTTATCATACTAGATTATATTACATGATTCAATTGAATAGTCTTGTAATGGTAATAGTGATCTACTTATTTATAAGTTAGTTAGTAGGATAGATACTGCCGCTACAATGTAAACTTTTGTAAAAGGATTAATTGTACTTATAGGTAGTCGGATATGCTAAACTAATGGGAAATAGTATCTCCGATGAATCCCAATTCAATTGAACTGGTTTCTATTTTAGTTCAGAGCAGAGAAGATCGTTTAGCTTGGCACTTACGTATTCAACTCGTGTTGGAGTTGGAGAGAATGGAGAACTTTATTATAGTGACAAGTGGAATGGGTATTATTGTCACTAGTACATAGAAAAGCATTCTGTTCTTATTAGTATTACCATAAGAATCGGAATTGCGTTTATGTGCCTACTTAAGTAGATAAACTACTATGTACATGATATTTGTAATTCTATGCTATGTCTGGTAATTATTTTTCTTATTTTGTAACCTATATGTCTATGTCTATATCTATGTTTATGTACATACTATTCGATAAAATTCTTCTATACACTTATCAAATATGCTAGGAATTTCCCACGGGACTCAACATTGCAAGGTTGAAGGTCCAACCGCTTTGAACTCTCCACTTTCTCCTGCCTAAAATATAAAATCCATGCCATTTTAACATTCCACAGTCAGAGTGCAATCTTATATAGTACCTATAGTATAAGTATACAGGTATTAAATCGCTATTACGTCAACTTATGCAAAGGTCACTGGTGCATTTTCAACCGATGCGACGTGTCTAGATAGTTTTCCTTCCCACACACATTTCCTTAATATAATTTTTGCCAATAAATAATTGGAACTAATTTTCTATCATAAAAGAATCAGATCCAATAATCTATCTCTCTGCGCTCTGTCTATTCACCAGATTTTTATTTGTTTAATACAAAACTTGATTTACCCAATAGGTTCCTCATTTAAGTAGGTGAGATATGAATATTTGAAAAGTGTTTACTTACACACTGAGGTAAGAAATCCTTTCATAATACTTTAGGGACTTTATGCTAAATTGAAATTCTTACTCTTCTTAAAGACTAATATCCTTCAGCCTAAAGTGATAGTCAGTTTATGTTCTTCAGGAGAAAGTTTGCAAAACTTTCTCCGTTGAAATTGATATAAATTACCCTCGTACAATATAAGTATGCAAAGATTATATGGGACTCAATTTCAAGTGTGGCTACAATTAGAGTCACAAATGCATTTTACCTATCTTCCGCAAGACTGCATGTCTGAAAACCTAAGAAGGTCGTAAACACCAGAGGAAACTAGCTGAAGAGGCTAAAGGTCACTAATTTTAGGAACCCGGCTCCAGTGACGTCGGTCAAAATGCCACTTACTTATTAGTACCGGAGATTGTTTTACTGCCAAATAAGGCAAATAGCATGGAATTTCCTATATAGGCACTTTTGTCAAATTTCTTATTCCCATCTACTAGATATGCGATGTAATGTAAATATTTGTAAATAATGCTAATACCTAACGCTTAGGCTATTTTTCTGTTGTCTCTTCTTTAGTAGAATTTAAGTCCACGTTGCATTATGGAGATTGTCAAGCTGTGGCCTGCCTGGCCTAGGATGCTAAGCTACCGTCAGCAAAAGCAATTTTATTTCTCCGGAAGATTTTACTACAGAGTTCTACAGTCCCTATGCCATTGCCGTTGATTTAAGTTGGAGACAATAGGTAAGAGTAAGAACTCTAGCTTTCTCCTGCCATATAATATTTTATTGACTTTTCCCTGAATCCTGAACACGAGTCCTAAAAGCTCTCCCATGCTAAGGAAATAGAATCTGCCATGCGGTATGTGTTCCCTCACTTCAGAATATATACACTCAGAATGCCTACTTCAATTTACTACGCATAGCGATTACATTTTTGCAGAGCTCAGCAAAGTCATTCATTTAATTCTAAATGAACCTGCTCTACATACGCTCTACAGCTACACAGCATACTAATACTAATATATGTCACTTTTCTTTTGTATAGGTACTATCTGACTTAATGTGCCTGTCATGACAAGACTCTCGTGGCCTTTGTGCAGTCGGGGGATGTATGTATGTACCTAAGTATGCAATAGTAGCTACTTACTATGTAGTATATAGTTCATGGTATGGTAGAAACATAATTCCATATTGTAAATATTTGTTTATGGGGGAACTAGGGATGTAGAATGTAGGGTAAGTCAACCCAAGACCTACTCTAGATTTTGGAATATTTCATTTTACACTGTCTCTGTGTGAATATTTTTGCATTTCATGCTCTGTAATGCGAATATTGCAGTTACTGCATGTTTTGTTTCTGCAAATGTCAAATAGTTCATAACCCTCCCTTCGCACATTAAATGGAGCAATAATTTTCTTCTAATTTCGCCAGAAGTTCAGCAATTGCAAAATTAGCAGAAGCTACTACTGAATAGCTTCAAATTCAAAGGTCAGGCCACACTCCACACTATTAGCCAACTTAAATTTCCAGCAACTTCACCATTTAAAGCCACATGTTCATAAATAATTGAATTGCATCTGGAGAACTTGAGGTTATAAACAGAGATAATTCGTTTAGGAGTAGCAATCTGAAAAGGAAATGAGAAAATGCTCATAAAAGGGCTTCTACATAAAATCCGCAACAATAAACCTGTAAAGATGCTTAACATATATAAAGATCATCTGCTTTAAATCAATACAGTAAATTGGACCGATTTTTTGACAAACTATTCAGAGATTATCGCATCTGGACAACTTGAGGTTAGAGACAGATGTAATTCGTTTGAAAGCGATATGAGAAATTGTCCATAAAAGGATTCTGCATCAATAAACTCGTAAAAGGTTACATAATTAGCTTAGTATATGTAAAGGACATCTGTTCAAATGCAATTCGGAGCAAATTGGAGCGAATTATAGACAATCTAGTCAGAGATGTAATGCAAGAAAGTCAGAAAGGGAAAGTGGCTGGTGTGATTGAATTCAAGAGAAAGTCCAAATAAAAGGAAAAAGAGTTTGCATAGGGCATACACTTGTGATATATTGTATTTACATAATATGTATGTATTACCAGATACATGGAAGGATGTACATATTTGACTGTGTTGAGTGTATTTTCCATTTTTGTGACTTTCTCTGAACTTTCTCTGACAAGGATGTCAAAGTGTGAAGGAATATCACAATACGAACACAATTCTACCCATACATACTACATAACTGCTTTTGTCAAGTAAAATTCGTCGGCTTAGCATGCAAGACGTAATGGAATAAAGCTGATCCAGCAAATCAAGGCGAATTCTCTGAGTGAATGCATCCCTGCGTCAGCAAAGACGCAACACAAGTAACAACAAGAGCAAAGACGATCATAATAAGAACACAAAGTGTGGAATGGGGGCAAATGTGACAGCCAACTTAACATTCCTGAGCTCTAGTCAACTTTCTCTTCTTTCTTTTCTTATTATCATTATTAACAGATGGGAAAAGCAGTCGTGCTTAAACTTTCTTAAGAAAGAATCCATCTTTCTGCTGTTTGTATGAATTGCATGTGCATTATTTTCCGTTGTAACTAAAAGACCTATATAGACATTCTTCCAAGCAGTAACTTCGTTTAGGGTTATATGATACTGTGCTACAATATCTAGTTAAGGAGAATTCAAAAATAATGAAAAGCTTAAATAAATACCCATCATCTACACTTTAAACATTACAACTTTATCATTTAACATTTAACTTTATTTTCAGTATCTAGGGAAGTATCTCGGAATTTAGGACCAACATGTGATACTGTAAGTAAATACTTTAGGGTAGGTAACTGTAACTGTAACCTATTAATTTATTAAATATTTAATTTTCTATACCATTTAAAATAATAGTTCAGTGACTAAATGACAAATATTCCCATAAATATTTTTGCCAATCTCTTGGTTTCAATCGTTTCAATTAAGCAGTGGTCCTACGTAAAGTTCATGCATCAGAAAAAAAATTTCTTCCAAGAAACCTGAATGAAAGCAGACTTTCATCTTTTCTTTTCTACACTTTCCGTTGGGTTAAATGGGGAAAGCATTAATATTTCCCACTTTCCAAGTTTAGCCACATTTCTTCTTCAGATGCACAAGAAACCTGGTTTCCAGGTTGGAGTTTCCAACTTTTCAGGATGCCTGGTACTGTTTATTGTAGAGTAAAAGTATATAAATGCAATTATTATTATGTAATTGCATTTTGCTGTACAATATACATTTTAAGAATTTTTCAGCCTAAGCCCATGTGTTTGTGTTGAGCTACATAAAATTTTAGTTTTAATGTCGCTCTCCCTTTATCTACATTCGTAATGTATGCATGACCCCTATTACCTATACATAGAAAAGGCAACCGCATAGTATATCTAAAATATTTGCTTCACAGCTTCCATTCTCGATGGGAATGAATGGAAAGGAGATTGAGATTGAGAGTTGACTCTGGTCCTGATCTGACTGTATTAAAATAGGTTGATTGTTATTGTTTACTATAAGTATATATATATTTATATTAGGTATACTACAAAATAATATCATGTGCCGATATTCCAGGAATGCTTTCTCCAGTTTCCTTCCTTCCCACTACAGTGCACAAACATAAAAATGAAAAAACTCAATGACCTGACGAGAATACTCAATAAGATTGTCATTACACATGTAATGTGCATACAGACAACTACACTTACAGAAATATCCCTCCCAGAATTGTATTTTCGACAACAATATGAAGATAATAAGTGAATCTCGATTCTACAAAACACGAATGATATATCAAATGGAATGTGCTTTAGCACAGCCCACTTGCACTACATATATGTATAAGGTATAAAAAGAAAGTGACATTAAATCGCATTGTGTATAGTATTAGTATATACATATAGGTATTCTGTTACTTAACATACATATTATTTACGAATACGTGCATTTGTAAGGTAAAATTTCTTTTGAATAAGTATTACATAGGTAAAATACAATAGATATCGTATTTTTATCGTCCTTCCTACTTTTACTCACGTTGTGTGATATCAAAAACTATTTCGGAGAAAGCATCAGCAGTGCATGTGTCAGTGTCAAAATCTAAATTGAGAGTGAGATCATTTCCTTCCTTTCTTGATATTATTACTTTCTGAATCAATTTCGCTGTACTGTGATTCTGAAAATTTGTTCGACATTCCGCCCATAAGGACTCTATATTTTCTGGTTAGTATAGAATACAATACATTGTGGCATATAAATAGGTATTATATTTTATTATATTACTTCTATGCAATACTCTTCCATATTCTGCAATAATAATTCTATACTTTCTCTTTATGTTACGATATATGAAACATGTTACTATGTCAAAGTTATATATTTAAATATGTAGGTGAGTATACAGAATACAGATACAGATAGATTGGATGTTAAAGTAATGTGAGTCATGCAATTTCACTTTGCTACTAGACATGAGAATCCAAACGGAAGTTTCTCTCCTCGTGTTTCTCTTTCTGGTCAGTAGGTATATAGTAGTATCGAGATATACATATATTATTATGGGAATTGTAGGAGGGAAAGGAATCCCAGTTAAACCAAAGCAGACAATATTCTGAAGAGGTTAAATAGCACAATCTGAGATAGAGCACTAAGTGTAAAATTCAATAACAAGCTCAAATTCTGAGAAACTGAATATATTCCGAGAAATAACTTTCTTCATTCTCAATTGCAAGTATCTTACATACTTACAACATTATGTGGAACCTGCCATAGTGTAGGTGCATAGTTTACACAAGTTAAGCTATGTATGTACAGTATGACGCACCAATTTTACAGTACTTTCTGCATTTAGCACGTAAAATCGACTTTCTCTTTTTATATATAAATACCATTTAAAACTTTCACTTTAAAGTCGTATTTTTTTCCTTTCGCTTGTATTTGGCCCATTTCTGGCATATTTTCGAAGAGCGGAGGAAATATTTTCAGTTATAAAAAGCTGTCGAAGAATTTTATTTTATTGTATGTTAATTGCATCTGAAAGGGGATCATATTAAATATTTAATGATTCCTTGAAAATTGGAAAGTCAATTAAAGGTACAGTTAAACATGAATTTTTGAAACACATTTAAAGACTGCAGTGAAACCTATACTCACTTCACCTATACTCAGATGCTTTAAAATGTGCCATTCTGTACAAACATTGTAGAACATTGTTATTGTAATCAACTATTGATGTCGTAAGTTAAAGTTAGTCGTAATATAATTAAATAGTAATAATACTAAGTAAGTCATGCGTATAATTTTATATGTATATGTAGAGGCTTACCGTACGGAGATGTACATTTCGCTTTCACTTCTAACGTAAATGGTAAATAAACGTCAGTTTTGTGCAGATGAGTTCCCCTTTCTTGAGAATTTGAGCTTTGTGGTAAACAAGAGAGAGAGAGAGAGAGAGAAGCTGAAGAAGTTGCAATTTGCAATTTGCATTATTACCCATAGGTATTCCCTCCTCTGAGTTGACTTTACTTGGCTGAGTTAGTTAATTGAGTCAGATTATAAGTATAAATACATATATACATGTAAGAGAATCAAATAAAACTCGTCGTACGATAGACGAAGCAATCCCGTTATACTTGTATATGTATAATTAAAATCTAAGCAGAGTGTTTATATATCTTCATTTCAACTTAATCAATCTGTTAGACGAGGACAGTAAAGTAGGTAAATGCGCACTTTGGAGCATATAAGCATGTATTGTGCTTCATATTGAAATCCGCAAAGGCAAAGGCATTTGCTCACTAAAGTGTAAATACCCTGAGAGCTTAGTAAGTAAACACAAACACATTGGCAATACAATAATGCTCTTTCAATCTTGCTAATGGACTTTAGTTTCGAATTCGTTCGTGTAATAATGTATAATGCAAAATCAGGCAAAGGGCTCAACACAAATGTGTGGATATTTGCACTGTTGTGTCGTGTAGACTGGAACTGGATTAAACCATGTATAGCATGTATGTACAGACATGTGGGCTAATTTTCCCATGCCCTGAATCCATTCCAAGGTAAATAGTTGAAAGGTGTATCGGCAATTTGTTTGATTTAGGCATAATAATTTAACGTTAGTAGTAACACACTACAATATGTACACCACGGTACAATAACAGTAGCAAGAAATGCTTTCACTCCCTCTTGATGAAAGAGAAAGCACTGTACACATAGATTCTCAGTATTAGGTAGAAAATCCAGTAGTGCAATTTCAGCAAAGGATTTAGCATTTTTGATTGCGTAATATGCACTGTGAAGCTTTTATTTAGCTATAACGAGGATTTAGATGGAAATGTTTAATGTTTAAAGTAGAGTAGGGAAGAACTGACTCAGTTTCTCACTGAACTAGAGAGAAAGAGTGAAATGAAAACGAAATATCTGTTGTGCTGTATTGTGTTATGGACATAGTCTACGTTGTCTGTAGAAGAGAACAGAACACAATCCTAATTTCGTAACTAAACACGTCAGGTACAAACAAAACCTGAGTACTGAAACTGAAATACAATAAAGTCACGTTAAAAGGGGGAAGGATATTTGGATTCTACTATTTTCCTATATAATGTGTGTTATATGTATGTATCTGCTTAGAACATTCTCCAGACAGAGTGAGCAGGGAAAATTAACTCTGCTTTATAGCTATGGATTAGCAGGATTAGGAAAATAGCCGGAGCTGACACAAAAATGAGGTTCTTTGCTAAAACTACATTGATATAGGTATTAGCGAGTCTTAAACTGAAATATCTGTAGTAGCAATACGAAAAAGACCTAGTGTAAAGAAACCAGATAGTCAATATTGTATTTGTAAAGCAATCCCCTTCCATACATATTATATTCACATCACAAAAGTACTAGTGTACCTTTTCATAGCATTAGGTATACTATGTACTTAATACAAGCAAAATGAGTGGGAGAGTAAAGAAATAATAATGGAATTATGTTATGCTATACTACTTATAAGAAAAGTTTCCCGTCGGAACTTCGGAACCTAGTTGGATAATGTTGAATTTCCTGAATATTGTGCTCTGATGAACAATAGTTATAATATCTTGACACGTTTTGTTATAAGTTAAGTACAATACGTATACGTAGTAGTGTAGGTGTATTAAATAGCTGCAGAAAATTCCAAATTGTATTAATATTTGAAATTGTGTACCTTATGTGCATATAAACGGTATTTGTATTTGTTTTATTGGTGATATGCAGTAAATCATATTAGGTTAGTGTTAGTAAGTCTAAACTTTTCAATACTCATATACCGTAATCGACGAATGAATTCCACATGGGGGATTATACTTTCAAGTACAAAATTTTTCGCCCTATTTCGCCCTAAAATTATACAGTGAGAAAAATTGGAAAATGAAACCTAAAATAAGTAATATTCAATGTAACAAAATTATTCCTAGATATTTGATACAATTCTTCAGGATTATATTGATATTTATATTTACCTGAGTCAAAATGCATACAATGAAAATTGTATTGCAAGGGAAACTATTTCATTCACTGGGAATTATAGCTTGAAGTGCTAATACTATTCAGAAAAACCACAATAATTCCCCAGTGTGAAATTATATAGGCTACGAGAATTTAATTCGTCCATTACGGTATGTAAGCCTACCTAATAGTATTGAATTACAATTTGAATTCTTTCCTAGTATCTACAGGGGTTCAATGTTCAATACACGTGCAGTTTATATGATCACCTTGTAAGTCTTTAGTTTTTGCAGTTTCTGCATGCGAAATGTATGTATTGGAACTCAATTGCAGAAGTTCAGCAGAAATCCAAAACTGCTCATGCGAATTTTTAATTTAAAGGTTCTGTTATACTAAAGTAGTATAGGTATTGGTACATGTACTAAAAGATACAGTATTGATGTGATGTGGAGTGTGTAGGCCTGTTCTGTCTACTAAATGGCTATTAAAGCAATTGGGTGTTGCGAATAGGTATTGAGTTTAAGAAGATGAAATAGTTATAGACGCTCATACAATATTTTGATTTGGCCAATGCATAGCATAGCAGACGATAAAAGAGTCGATTTCTAATAAAATAGAAATAGCAACCCTGAAGCATTTTATTGTTGGTTTGGTTTCCCATGGCATGGTTTTGTATGGTGAACGATGAAATAAAAGAATTCTATCCTACGGTAATAAATATAAAACTGGAAATGAGTCAAGCCAAGTAAAGTAAACCATTACCCATACATAAGTATTACATTTCATGCACTCACCATCATTACCATACTTACTATCAAAATAACTCCAAGGGATATGAATATGAGAATTGTAACTTTGTAAGCTCACATTGTGTTTAGTATTATTATTCCCATTCTCTATACTATGTAGAGCAATTTCGGGAATACAGTTGCAATTATAAGAATAAGTGCTACATAAACTATATTCAAACCTACTTTGACTATTTGCGAATTGGATTGGAATTGCTTTCGTATATTGTTATGGTAGTAGTATCTTCCTACGTATATTTTATATTTTAAGAGTTTTTAGCACTAACACTCGCCCACCTACTTCAATTACATACTTGACTTGCATTTGCCGTAGCTGTAGCCTTATAATAACTATTTTATTACTGCCCAGCCAAGCCAACTCAACACAACGGTCGAACAATCCATTTCTTTTTCATTGAATGTCAGTTTGGTCGATTGGCCATCCGTCCGTGCTTTCTTCTATCCTTATTCTGTACATAAGGTTACTTACGGGAACATGGAGTCGGAACCGGAACTCTGACTCACTGATTCATAATTTTGTAAATAAATGAACGAATGTTTAGAAGCTGGAAGTTTATATTATGGTGTATATGTATATATACTATATGTCAAGGTGGATGTACAAATGAGTGCCAAATTGTGTATCTTAGCAAATAATTAGCAAAATATTCAGAGTATCTTTATAATTAAGTACATCAAGCTATAGTTTCCTTTAGAAGATGTACAGGCTTAAGCAAAATCGGTATGTAATTATGTCTAAATATATAATTGTAATTGTACCGTATACCGTAGTTATCTATTTAACAATTATAAACATTAGGTAACAAAGAAAGTGGGGCGTTGATAAATTATGCTCCTAATTAAGTATTACCTTGATTTAGAGCTCCTAAATTGTTTCTTCGTTTATAGTGCAAAGTACAGCATCAAGAACCTACAATTACTTAGAGTATTACCTAATCGAACCTTTAAATACATACAATTGCATAACTTCTACAAATTGAAACACTTGGCACATATAATCAAGATGATAATTAATTGGGTTGAATTTCTAATTCCATTGTCCTTGGCTATAGTGACTTTAAGTTAAAAAACCCTAAACGTGGTGTGAATTAGCAATAAAAATATAGTATTGTCAAAGTACGCTGCACCTACCGACCTACCTAAAAACGTTTTTAGTTTCGTAATGGTATCCTTAGGAAATAAAAAATTATGATTACGACAAGCAAAAATACAAGTTAATGTTCCACAAAGTAGAATTGTAAGGGAACCGAGCAATCGAATCATGTAATAATCAATATCATGCCCATTAGGATAAAAGCTCTTTACATTTACTAACACTTCATAGTTTATTGCACTGAACTTTAGATATAGGCAGCTGAATGGAAATCGTACATAATACATAATATTTGCAAGCATTCAATATTTCTTTGCTTGTGAAATTTGGGCGAATTATTTACCAGATAACAATAACAGGCCTCTTGCCTTTTTACTCTTGCTTATTTTTAATATAACTTTCTCCATATACATATTTATAGTAGCTGTAGAATGTAAATGCACTGCAGATATCAATTTAAGTCGATCGGTGAAGTGAAATACCCGGAAATCCGGGAACTCTGAGGAAGCGTATTGAACCGAAATCGTTAACTCACGCGATGGTGATGGCACTACTCCAGTCCAGGTCAACGGATTCTTTTCTTTTGGAATCTGCTTATAGGAAAAATAGGATAACTTTTTAAAGAAAGCATTTTGTGAGGATATATAGGAACATTGTAATATACACCTTATATATGGCAAAATACATATACAAATACATATATGTTTTGGTTTACCATAATATTCATTTACTAAATACCTAGTAACCTGGTTTATCAGATTGTCATTTCTCTAACTGCGTTGTAGTTGGAATGGCATTTAATATTATATTATCTTGCGAAATACGTAGTAGTTTAAGATGCACATGCAACTTTATATTTGAACTCAAAGATTGTATTTAGCAAGCAAGATTAATTGATGTCAAGACAGTTATGCTTAGGGATAAGTAGTTAATTATGCAAGGGAAGGATTTTGTCTTGTGTGTATCTTATAAATAGGATATTATTATTGAATCAAAGGAAAACTTGTATTATGTAATACTTGTTGAACTATGTATGTAATATATATTGTATGTTGAACTATGTATGTAGTATAAATGATGTTTTCAGATCAAGGGTCAAGGTTAACCTCTTTTATGACTATTCAGCATTCAAGTAGAATGTCATGAGATTATGTGTCCCAGTCCTTTCACAACTACATTATTTCGCAATTTGAAATAATTGTAGAGGAAGGAAATTTGTCACCCGATTTTGATTAGCTCAAGAAACTACTTATAGGTGATCGGAACAACAAATATGCACATACATACATACGTATGGTAAAAGTTTCCATGTAGCTACTAATAACGCGTGTCAAATTACGTTTATGAATTCTCAACATATAATTTTTACATTTATTAGTGTCAGTGTTCACATAACATCAGGGTGTCGAGTGTGCCGGAAATGCCCGATGCCGTAAATTGCCGGAAATGCCGGATATGCGCGACAAAATTTCTTTCCGGCATGCCCGCATTGCCGGAAATCGAGTGCCGCCATATTGATTCCTTTGTTTTAAATGGTAATTTATGGTAAATCCGGCATTTCCGGCATATCCGGCATTGCGGGCATTTCCGGCATCGGGCATGGAAATTTTGTTTCCGGCATGCCGGTTTTACACCCTGCATAACATAGGTAACTTTATAATACATATTTTAGGATATAGATTTTTTTCAGTGATTGAAAGCAATTAATTAAAAACTTCTAAACCTACCCTACGTATATATGTATTAATATATTTTTTATTATGTATGTTGTGTGGTGTTGTGATAATTTAAAATGTGTAAGTAGAATTCCTTTTGCACTTAACTCATAAGATGCATTGTCCTTTGCAAAAGAACACAATCTGTGAAAGCAGCCTAAATATTTGTAACTGTGTGGTTAATTATTAATTAAGTACATTACACAAAAGATTTTGACTCTGAAGAAGAGTGTACATATTTGCAATTTATTTAGTTGTTAGTATTGTTGATTACAATTTCCCAAAGTAATTATTTACATTACTGGTGGAATAGATTAATAAGACTCGTAAGATCAGAAAACAATATTGACATTTACTTTAGTTGTAGATTTAATTAACACGTGTTAATTGAATATGCAGTACTATACTGGTAGTCCAGCCAGCGTCCATTAGGCATTTGTCAATTATTTACACTCATATTAGTCATATTAGTCAACAAGCCCTTGCTTATAAACCTATTATTATAGTATAACACATAGTAAAGGACATACCGGAAGTAAACTACTGGGATTCGTATTTAAGTTGAAGCATTATAGGTATTTCTATAATTGTCATTGCTCATATAGCACCGTTGTGCAGCGTATGATAAAAATGTGAATGGAGTACCCTCACTCTGTGTTTGCACAAGAATCCGATTTAATGATGCAGTTGTTTTACATTGAAACTCAATTTACTTAATTAAGCTTCTGTGGAAAAACCTCTCGTAAATATTCTTAAAGCTAAAGTGTTTATCTTTAACAAGGATGACCATTTAGTAATTATACCAGATTGATTACTTACCACATTTATATAAATGTTAATAATAATTTTACCTTTTGGGTTCAGTTTTTACTCAGCGTATCTGTTTTAAATAATATTTTAATTGCATTTGCTAGATTTAGCTTATAATTCATACATATGTACTATATGAAATGAAACAATTTTGTCCAATAATTACTAATATATACATAATATGCAGAAGCTATGTAACTGTGCAAAAAAGACACATGTACTAGTAAAACAGAAAAACTTTTACAACTGATGATATTTCATTTCTATAGGAAAAATCACATTCACCACTGTCAGTCCACGGATGCATTCATAGCCGACTCTCATTTAATTTTGTCTACTAATTAAGTTTGATTGTATGTTATCCTTGTATTAGTATAGTTCTGCTATCAATCAATAAAACACTGAGACAAGTGTTTGTCACTGCAATAAGTGAGTACAGTAAACAGCAATTTGCTTAATATTTAGTATATGTAATACGTACTAACATACCAAAATGCATCCAAAAATAACACGAGAGAGCATATTAAGGGGATTTGGTCTTATTGTACTTAGTATTTTTATGGAATTTTATTTTCGAAAGATTCCCACAGGTCGGGTATTTGCAGATATTTACAGCTACTAGTATGTGCGCTTAATTTATTTTTATTCATATCTTTTTATCTTTGCATTTTTTGTTTACTCTATAAATTGGTATGTATTCGGTTAGATTGCTATATTTATGCATGTACATGTGCATGGCTCTTATATTTTAGTTCACGTAAGTATAAGTAAATACTGTACTAAATTACACAGTAATAATTATTCATTTATTTACTTCTGCTGATAGTATCTAGTATCTATTCTTCCAACTGTAATTACATCAGCTACCTAAACGAAAAGAATTATTTCAGATAGTTAAATTAAAGTGTATTAGTCACACATTTTTCCTATTTTACAGAAGCATGAGAAAAAGTATTAAAAGAATAAATGTACATGTTATCTGTGATATTCTAATAAAACTTTATTATTCAAGCTTCTTAATATTTAGTAATGTTGTCAACCATGCACATGGGAATATGGAGTTGATGTCTTTGCTGCAATTTTTTGCTCAACTACTTATGTGCTACGTATCATGGGACATTTTAAGATTATGGCAATGAGGCAAGCCCAATTAAGCTTTTATTTCAGCTAGCTAAAAAGATATCCAATAATTGGTCATTATTTAATTTTAAGCATTTCGTTCCGTAGATTTTATTTTCATGGCACAAAGATGTACGTACATATACAAGACATACTTAAGTACATACAGACTACCCAGGCCAGGGACATAATATTAAACAGACTATAAGTACGTAGTATCTGTACACGTAAAATATGTAAAGGCAAAGAGCATAGCGAAACAGAGACGGAATCAGACTGGTCTTATATTTGTAGATATACCATAATAAGCGAGGATGAAACCTTAAGTTAAGAAAACGATATACATATAAAGTCTTCGTATCAAATTTATAAATGGTAGTTGATGTACGGATGGGTATATAGAGTTATATAAGTTGACTTTGCCTGCCTGCCATCAAATTGCCATGGTGGAGAGTGGAGAAGGTGAGATTGGTCGATGTGGATAAACTGGCGAGTTTTTTGTTCAGCTTTGATTTGATTTTTCTCAACTTACCTGTATTCCCTTCCTTCCCTCCCTAGCAATGCATTACTCTAGCTATTCCCTTCTTATTCTCGTTATGTTATGTTATGTTAT